>CAMZMU010000104.1:26243152-26356828 GCA_947311845.1 Poa pratensis
AGTAGCAGCCCTTGGGAGTGATGAAGGCCGTCTTCTCCTGGTCCTCGACCGCCATCATGATCTGGTGGTACCCGGAGAAGGCATCCAAGAAGCACAGCAGCTCGCACCCCACCGTGGAATCCACGATCATGTCGATCCGCGGCAGGGAAACGGGTCCTTGGGACAGGCCTTATTCAGGTCTGTGAAGTTGATGCAGAGTCTCCACTTGAAAGTCATGGGCTTCGGCACCACCACGGGGTTGGCCACCCAGGTTGGGTGGGGAACCGACCGGATGACGCCAGCTTCTATCAGCTTATCAACTTCGGCGATGATGAATTCCAACTTTTCCTTGCTTTGGTTCCGGAGAACCCGCTTCACGGGGCGAGCTCCCGGACAGACCGCCAGTTTGTGCTCGATCACCTCCCTTGGAACACCGGGCAAACCTGATGCCTCCCACGCGAAGACATCAGAGTTTTCCCGAAGGAAGGCGACGAGTCCTCCATTCTTGGTAGACCTTGGGTCACCGGTGCTTGGAGGGAACTGCATCAGGGCTTTGGCAGCGACCAAAGCGTCATGGCGAGCTTGTGCGTCCGTAGGCGAGTGCGCGGAGGACCTGCTCTTGGATGCTCGTGGGCCTCCGCTGGCGTGAATGCCATGGTTCCCTCCTCCAGCGGTTGGTTCCTTGCTAGCGCCGTTGCCGACGCTCTTCTCCCCCGAGCAAGGAGGAGGCATGACGGGGCATTTCGGAGCCGCCACTCCTTCAGGGCCGTCGTCCTTGTTGCGGCCGTCCACTTCGTCCGGCGCTACCCTCTCCACGGGAGGCGGGGACAGAGAGACGCCTCGCCGCGCGTCAGCAGCACGGCAATCAGCTGAAGCTTGAGTGTGCGAGGGGGAGACAGGCTTGGACGCCGCAGGATCTCCCTTCTTCTTCGGCGGCATGCTTGATGAAGAGCTTGCCGATGATCTTGATGAAGATGAAACCAGCGCTTGCGCCCCCTACCTGGCGCGCCAGATGTCGTGTCTTGAATCGCGGACACCGGGAGTAGAGGATACCCCCTTTTAGGTTCGGTATGGGGCGCGAAGGAGGCTGAGAATCGTCTCTTGGGCGAGGACTAGATCAAGCTCTCCTCTCCACGATCAAAGCATGCAACCAAAGGGACACAAGGAGTTACCCAGGTTCAGGCCGCCCGGAGGCTGAAAACCCTACTCCTGCATGTCTGGATTGATGGGTTCTTCATAGTGTGGCTTACAATGGAGGCTTCCGGAATTGGTACCCGGAAGGGTTTTGGCTGGAGGTAGACGAAGGACAGATCCTGACCTGGAGGAGATCACCTTCCCCTCTACCCTTGCTGCCCAAGTCTAGTCTTGCTCTAGTTCGACTTGTTCCTCCCCCTCCTCCGTGCCTTGTTCCTCCTTTTATAGGCTAAGGGGATACCACAGGGTCACGTGAGGGGCACGAGGGGCCTTCGGCGGGAAGGACCCTCCACAGCTGGTTTATGGGGAGACGTGGCCTCTTCTCATCCTAGCGTCTCCGTTGGGTTAGGTGGGAGCGTCCACCTTTGGAGGAAGCGGGGTGGACAGTGGCTGACACCACCACGGGCTATGTCTCCGACCCGCGCCACCATCGCCTTGCTTCCCAAGTCTTCTGAGGTCTTCTATCATGAGGTGGAGAGCTTATCCACAGTGGTACGGAGAGGTACCCGAGAGGGAGCCTGACCTCCTGCCGTGAACTCGGGCTCTCGGAGACTTCCTTGTCTTTCCGCATGGTTCGGGGACCCGGCAGGCCCCCAGGACCGGAGCCCTTTGTCGATGTAGGTCTTGCTTGGTCTCCGTGGGGTTGGACGGTGAACCCGCCAACTTGACTTGGGTCTTGGCCTTGTCCATCTTCATATTGGGCCCACATGGAGTGGACCCACTTTGGCAGCACTAGGGGAACCCCGTGTTCCACTGCTGCGACAGCGCTATACAAAGGTCCTTAATGTTAGAGCTTGGTTTTGGTTGTTATCTTCTTCGTCAATGGAGATGGCATCGTCTCATAAGTGATCTTCCGCGCTTCGGCTTTGGAAGATTAAGTTTGTCTAGGTATGGTTTTTCAGATCTTGCTTCGCCAGATCAATCTTGAATTGTTTCTCATGGTTGCCGCGAGGAGGTTTGTCCTCGCATTATCTATCCCGGCTACTACGTCTTCGGCAATGGTGATTCGTTCTCTCGGCTCCCAACGACGTCGACAAAGTGGTTCGGTTATTTGTCCCTGGAATATCAGTGGTAGTGCTCTTGCCGATGTTGCTTGATTAATTTAATGGGTGCGTGCGTGCACAAAGCCTTCGCATTGCGGCTCAAAATTAAAAGAGGAGAACCATCGTTGGTATTCACAGGTCTGTGGTTTGGTGTATTCGGCGTTGTTCTACGGCTGCCTTCAGAAAAGTACAAGATTGTGTCATGGAAGAAGAAAAGGCTTGAAGATCTCATAGATTTGCTCGTCTCTTTTAGTATTGTTTTTGTAATCGATGTAATCGTATACTCTTTGTTGATTTAATATATATGGAAAAATTCAAAAAAAAAATCGGAATATATATTTCTAATACCATTTGATGGAACTTTATTCCTCCTCATCATCATCAATTCTAATATCATCTATATGCATGGCATCCTCTGCTGTGGTTGCAGTTTCCTCAAAGCGTGCTGGCTGGTCATTTGCCTCGTGGTGATGTGTGTGCTTCAGAAATTCTTATTAGGGAACCGTTCTGGCCTCCACCTGCTGGACTCGGCCGCTATCGTGCTTCTGCCCAAGCGATAGGATGCTGCCCGGATTGGCGATTTCCGTCCTATTAACTCCTACAATGTACTAGCCAAGCAGGTTACTTCAACCAACGTAGCATTGCCCTGAATTCTTCTCCTAACAACTAATCCAACAATTGAGTTTGATCTGTTATTTTCAACGAACATGGCGTAGCTGCTGGCAAGTTGGTGTCAAGAAGGAAATACTTGAAGGTACTTTGAGTGAGTCAAGCACGGCAACAGGAAGCACATTCAGTGCGAACAGTTGCAGCGTATTTAGGTAACATGTCTGTGTACCCCTGAAGCTATTGTTAAGACATTTCGCTTTGGTAGTCATTGCATTGGTCAAGTAAACAACTTGCAGTCATTGCCCGTAATCTAATCTAATCTAATCCTGATAGCTGATGCTTCGATGCTGGCAGGCATTTCACAACTAAACCCAATAATTGAGTCGAATCTGTTGGGATTTGAACGAGCATGGCGTGGCTACCGGCAAGTTGGCGCTAAACAAGAAAGATTTGAACAACAACAACTCAAGATTTGAACATGGAGTGGCTACTTGAGTGAGCCAAGCTTGACATGGGTGGGAGATGATTACGGTATAAGGACCCCTTCCAAGGCTTTGAGCTCACAAGTCACTGAGTGAGTGATGAGCGTTTTCAATTTTGCTCTTTCAATATACTTTTTTCCTCTTCCAAGTTATGCAGATATAACAAGAGGAATATTTTGGAGCCTCGGGTAAAAAGAGACGCATTTATCACTATGATAGTTAGTATCATGATATTGGTTGAACAGTGTGAATAAGTGTGCGAGAATCTACATCATTTTAATTTAAAAAATACAAAATTTCTATTATATATAAACTTACATATTTAAACGTCATGCTATATGTATTTTTGAATATAATGCAAGTGTTTTTGCGGTCTCGTAGTATCATGATAGCACCAGATGATTCTACGGTCTGATATTGCGCCCAGAAAACGATATATTTTCTCTAATGTTTTTCCCTTTATTATTGGGACAGAAAAAAAAAGATTTTAACACTGCTGCCTGATGCAGTGGGAGGAACAGAACCATATCGAAAACAAACAGATGTATAGTAACTTGATGAAAATTAAAAAAAAATAAGTAAAAAGCATCCGGCAAAAACACATCCGGTTCCTTGATTAATCTTGATAAATTTAAAATGACCAGCAAAAACATCCGGTTTTCCTCGATCGCAATTTCGCGACTATGGAGCGAAAAGCTTTATCTACTTGACAACAAAAGCTTACGTGCTGAATCTGCTACACTACAGAATGGAAGCCGTCCCTCCAAAGAAGAAGATCACAGGTTGAGCCGCATACTTGTTTCTATTGGCGTCCAGGATTTTAGCATGCCAGGAGTTCTCCCTCTGAAAAATAAGCCCTTGCTATCAGACAAATAAAAGGAGCTCCCGATTTGGTTTGCTTGAATTTGAGCCGTTCGGTTTGTATGATGCTTGCACATTTGAGCTGCTTGCTAAACCACAGCAACATACAAAGTACAAATGAATATTACCTCATTGGACTGCGACTTCTGGTTACCCTTCCAGCTCCCTGCACAAGAGGAAAAAATGATATGTTTCAGAACAGTAGATTTTGTAACAAAGAACTAAACCAAAAATGAACACTTCTATTTCCCTTTCTTCCTAAAGGAGACAGTAACAACTACAAGTTTACCCTTCTTGGAGGAGTTGCTGATTCAGAATATGGCGAGGATGTACGTCCACGCTTCACAGGAGCTCCTCGGCCTCACAGGTAGTGGCATACATATATATCGACATCTTCCTTCGATTTAGCATATATCTCGAACTATCCCATCAACAAAACATACATATATTCCTAGTTCTGCCATATTTTTCTACAATGCTTGCTTACCATAATTGGTTCTACATAAGAGACAGTTTAATTAGCAACTACAAGCTTTGCCTTCCTTTATTCCTTCCACTCCACATTACAACAACTTCCAGCTTTGTTGAAGATTAATAGAGATTATTAGCATTGAATGTAAGTCATTATTACATTGAAGTTGCAGCACCAGATTGTTCTGTTATAGCTGCAAGTAGTCTTGGCATCGGGGGCATATCGATCTCATGTAGACCCTCGAGAATCCGAACCACGTCAGCCATCATCGGTCGATCAAACTCATTATCTTGGATGCACCAACATGCAACTTTGCAGACCCTTTCAGCCTCTTCCAGATTGAAGTCGCCATGTAAATGTGGATCCACCAAACTCTTCACATCGCCGCAATGAAGCTTGTTGATGGCTTGCACAGGGAAATATTCAACATCGTAACTGCTGGTGGTGCTAGTGTTGTGTGTTGTTTCAGGTGAGGAATTCCTCCTTCCAGATATGATCTCCATCAGTATCATGCCGAATCCGTAAACATCAATTTTTGGTGTAATAGCAACTCCGCTAAGCCACTCCGGGGCAAGATAACCTATAGTTCCTCTGAATGTAGTCAGAATTCGGCTAAAATCCCTTCCCACAAACGCTGCCAACCCAAAGTCTGCAACTTTAGGAGCAAATGATGCGTCCACAAGTATGTTTTCTGGCTTAACATCACAGTGTATAATGCATTCACGACAACTGTGATGCAGGTAGGATAACCCTCTGGCAACTCCTAGGGTTATCTGATATCTTGTGTTCCAGCTTAGGACAACAACATTATTGCCCTTCTTAAACAGGTGACCATCAAGAGACCCATTTAACATGTGTTCATAGACAAGTAATCTGTGGTTGCCCTCACAGCAGAAACCAATCAATTTGACTAGGTTAATATGTTGGATCAGTCCAATTGAGCTCACCTCGGCCTGAATTGCTTCTCTCCTTGACTGGCACCATCAAGCTTTTTTACTGCTATGGTAGTCTTCGAGTCACTTAACACTCCCTTGTATACAGAACCAAAACCACCTCCTCCCAACTTTTCTGAGAATTTTTTAGTAGCATGGACTAAATCAGTGTATCTGAAGGCTATAATCCCACCAGCACTACCTTGATTGCCGTAGAATAACGGCATCAAAGCACACCATCTGGATTTGTTCCTCCAAATCAGTAACAAAATCATGACCATTAGTAACCCAAAACCAATCATGCTTGTGGCAGTAACAACTCCAACATTTGGTTTTCTTTTTCTTTTTCTCAAACCTGGCAAAAATCTTTCGCAGCAAGGCGGAGGTAAAGAACATCTTCTGAAGTATTATCTATGCCATCATTCAAACTTACACTAAGCAATTCCCCATGCCAGACAGAGCATCCGCTACTGTTATAGGAATAAGCAGTGCAGGAGCAGGAACTGAGGCAAACTTCTTCACATTTGCTCTGTGTGATACCAGTGTTTATGCTTTGCGGGTTGTAGGGCAATGTAACTTGAGCAATGGGGTGGAACTTGTCTGTTGAACTTGTGATATTTTTGTCACTAGTGCTGCACTGTAAAGGTGTATTTCTGATGCATCCTCCTGTTCGATCATCAAACTCCCAATTCTGCGGTGACTTCTGCAAGAAGCTCTCCATACAATCACAAGATGGATGTGGATTATCGCTACAGACCGTGAAAGGTCCACAAGTAGCAGGCGGAGTACAGGGATCATTAGGTTGGGCATATATGGTTTGCCAAGACTGGTTGGTTTGTGACCAAACATTTAGCTTTATCTGACCAGAGATGTCTAGCGAGATAAATGATGAAAATGATTCGTCCGGTGAAGTGTACATGTAGTACTCCTCTTGATTGGTATCAACATATGTTGGGTTCATCAAACCTTTTGTCCGAGGATTCAAATCTAGCAATGGCTTGATTATTGACAAAAGATTTAGCGATGATGTTGTGGAGGATGCATAAAGCCAATATTCTACCGAGGGGTTGCGGCGCTTGAGGACGATCCCCCTGGTGACTTCTAGTTCAATGCTGTATGAGCGAGAGCCGGATCAATGAGGCTCTTCTTTGAGATGGGCTGGCGATTGAAACCAGTGACCTTGTTCCGGCCAAACTTGGCGCCAGGAAGCACAACATCTGTTGGGTAGTCGAAGCTTTGCCACACCGTAGGTGAGATGACGCGCTCTCTGTGAGGGCAAGGTTTCCAGTGTTCAAGAGAACGGCAGCACCGGTGGTATTGTTTATGCTGCTGGTTTGTGTCCTATTATTGACAATGTGAGTGGACCAAACAACAGATTCATTGTTCGTGGCATGGTTTACGATGACAAGATTGCCATCGCTTGATATCTTGAGCTGTGTTAGGTTGAGGTTGGTGTCGGTGATGGGTGATCTCTATTAGCAACCCATACAGTAGTGAATACTGGGATCTTGTTGAACCATATGCCAAGGTACCACAAGCAGGGGAGGTGTCGTTGTGGGATAACTTACTGATGGTGCTTGCTGGCTGGTACTGGAAGAAGCCAAGCGCGAACTTCCCATTTATTGACACAAGCTTGCCGCCGACGGCGAGCACATGACCTGCCGTGAGAGTGTCGTCGTTGACAGCTGCAGAAGAGCATGAAGGAGCAACGTGCAAGAGGAGAAGTCCGAGTAATAATGTGTAGAAGGGAGGCATGGAGAATGAGTTGGAGAATAGAGGAAGTATGACTGACTGGTGCACGCTAGATGGATGCATGCTTTGTTATTTGGAGAAAAAAAGAGGATGTGTTTATAGAATGGAAGAGGAACAAGAGGTGAACAACTGGGAATGCACGTTCAGCTGACTGGCCAGAGAAGTCATTACACTCTACTTGGATCAATTATTCAGATTGAGACAGCACTAGCTTGGGCTGCTACTTGGACTGGATAGCTGTATACCCATTTGGTGCTATCTCGAACAACTGGGAATGCACGTTCAGCTGACTGGCCAGAGAAATCATTACACTCTACTTGGATCAATTATTCAGATTGGGACAGCACTAGCTTGGGCTGCAACTTGGACTGGATAGCTGTACACCCATTTGGTGCTATCTCGAAGAACTGGGAATGCACGTTCAGCTGACTGGCCAGAGAGTCACTACACTCTACTTGGATCAATTATTCAGATTGGGACAGCACTAGCTTGGGCTGCAACTTGGACTGGATAGCTGTATGCCCATTTGGTGCTATCTCTCTATATATATACATAACAAGGAAGTAGTACACCATAATGCTAGAATAGATTTTTCTACAAGGAGGACTTTCAATGAATTTTCCAGTAAGCGGCTGCATGGAGCCACCCATGGACGAGCATGGTCGAGTCAATCACGAG
This sequence comes from Poa pratensis, assembly GCA_947311845.1. Taxonomy (NCBI): domain Eukaryota; kingdom Viridiplantae; phylum Streptophyta; class Magnoliopsida; order Poales; family Poaceae; genus Poa; species Poa pratensis. The sequence goes on from CAMZMU010000104.1 coordinate 26,251,155, forward strand.
GCTTCCACCAAGCTAACAAGCTCTATTCATGCCAGAGTTATAAAAATCCAACCCACGGATATTTGCTTCAATGAATATCGAAAATGCAAATTCAATGATATCAACACAGAACTATTTATTGACCAAAATGGATGGTGGTTAGTAGTGCCGCTATCAAGGACTGAAATTCAACTTGTAGTACCTAGACAAGCTATGGGACCGTCCCTCACAGTGCTCACTGGACCCATCTTGTTCGACAACAGGTCAGAGAAATGCGGCATTTTTTTAGTATTTTTTATACAGTCCGCGGAAAAAGAGAGCGCGTCTCGCGTCGTCCCGCGGGCGACCGAGAAGCCTTCCCCAGCCGCCGGAAGCCAGCGCCCCCTCCTCACCTCCCTCCCCGCCGCCGCCGGCGTGTGCAGCCAGGCGAAGCCCACGCTGTGCCGGCGGTGGCGGTCCTCCTCTTCCCGCGCGTGTGGAGGGCCTCGCGGGGCGGCTTCTCTAGGTAGCGGTGCGGCCAGGTGCGGGTCTCTGCCGGCGAGGCGACGACGACCTTGGATGGCGGCGGGGCTGGCGGCACTGCGGTGGCTGGCGTGGCTGACGGAGGCGACCTACTGGGGTGGTGCGGCGGGCCCAGATCTAGGCCGATGGGCCTAGGTCTGGGCAGCAGATGGGTGGGCCCGATTGGCCGGCGGAGGAGGCTTGCAGGTGGTGCGAAGGTGTCGCGGCCGTCGTGCCCGCCTTTGGGTCAGGCGGACCCAGATCTGCGCGGTCTCCGTTGTCTGCTCTGTGGGAGACGTTGCCCTGCCGGTGCGAGACTGTGGACGCCGGGGCGGCGACTCCAGATGGAAAGGCTGCGCGTTCGGCTTGGCGGCGTTGCAGCGGTGGTGGCGATTCCTCTCGGCTGCATGGGCAGCGAGGGGAGGGGCGGCGGGTGATTCTGATGCTGTCGTCTTCGCGGTGGCGGCCCCTGGACTTGATTTGGAGACCTTGAGCTGCTGGTGGTGGTCCTCCTCGGGGTGTTTCGGCGACCCTCGGGTGGCATTGGATGAGGTGCCGAGCGAAAGCTCCGCGCTACGGCGCCGGCGGCGACGACGCCTACGGGTGTCGTATCCCTCCTGAGGGTGCCATTGTGGGTCTCCTCTCCGTGCCAGGGTTCCGGGTGAAAACCCGAGTCCGATTCTTCGGACTAGGCTTCAGCGGCGTAATGCGTCGCTACCCTCTTGGGGGCGCTGTCGTGGAGCCCAGGGTCCGTTGGTTGCAGTTTCGAGGATGCCTTCATCCTAGCGTGAAGCTTCTTCGGCTCTGGCATGGGATGTCTTCGTCGGCCTCCTATCTCTTACACGTGAGACCTCGTTGGCATCGTTCTCGATCCTCGCTATCCGCTGGCAGAATCGGCGCTCCGCGGCCCGGAGCGAGAGGGCATGCTGTGTAGCGCCCCGACCCCGGTATTATACAAAGATGTTGTGTGTCACTGGTTATGCGATACAACCGAAGGTTACTGGGCACACCTCTCCCAGGCCAGAACCTCTGGCAGGCGTTGCTCGAAATTGATCATCGGCAACACAACACTTCGATTGATGCCATAACACAGGCACAACTATCAAAGTATAATAGAGAGATCAAGACTGCAGAACAACTGGCACATCACAGACTCTACGACTCAAAGCAATATTATATAACTTGTTTTACAGCACTTGGTAATATTACAAGCAGAGGTCACATGACCCAACATTACATCATTCAACGGAAAGCGGATATGTTGCTTTCAACAAGATAGCAAAAGGCCTAAGAGGCCAGGAAATAAGCAACGTAGGCTACATAACCTACAAGTTCCACGCTGCTACCTGGGAACCCCGAACTACTAATCGATGTCAACGTAGAAACCAGCATCGGAGTGACGGTCTTCACCTGAACCAAATTAAGCAAACATGAGCACCGAAGGTACTCAACAAGACTTAATTAACCTGTTATATATCTGCTTGTTCAGAGAGTATGTATGAAGGTTGATTTGCATAAAGCCATCTTTAGTTCCAAATAGAGGGAGGAAGAATCTCGTATCAACAGTAGACTTTTTAAAAGGGGATAAGAGGGACTTTCCAACTATTGTAATCAGATTGTAACCACCAGCTCATCAACATCATCTATCAAATAGGGTCACCCCCTCGGCAACCTCGAGGAAGCACCCTTCATTCCTTGTCAACAGATTTTATGATCACGTTCAGGTTCTCTATGATCTCAGAATACGTCGCCAAGTTGTCCATAACCGCGGACGAGGCTTTTCGAAAAGATTTAACCCTGCAGGGGTGTACAATGTTTACCACACGTACCAACCGACTCTTAATGCCAGTACATTAGCACTCTTCCTTGGAGTGCCGGCAAAGGGTGGTTGACCACGACCTTTACCTTAGTTGATTATATCCCATGGGTCATCCATAACAGGGAGCTGCCACCATTACGCGAGATGGCCACCTCGTGACGGTCCCCGTTACTCTGTCACAGGAATTAAGATCCGTGTTCGTCCATCACTGGATCCCTGCCAGGCCCTATCATTTCTCATACTTTTTAACCCACACGCGAATGGAAAACCAAACTACGTGTCCCATGGGTACAACCAACCAAGTTAGTTAGTCATGCGGGGGTCCAGGCCGCGTGTGGATGTACGCTCAGTCTTGGTTCGTAGAAGAGAACTCGGGTCCTAGGGCGGCGAGAACGAGACAAACCACCACAGACCCCTGTGGCCTCCCATCCATAGCCTTTTAGTTAATTTACCTGCTCACATCTTTTTTCCACGATATCCTGGTATACTAAGTTCATTCGCATCTCCGATTCACCAACTGGGTGGAGCAGAGATAAACAACTATGCATAGCTAAGCGTAGCAGATATAAGGCTTTGGCGATGCACACAAGCGAAACCTAAGGCTGCTAGGATCAGTGGATCAGGATATTAGGGCAATGCAATAGATAGGAGAACTCTACCTAATGACCAAAATACATTGGAATCGTATGCAAATACAAGAATTAAATACTTCGAAATCATATATGGGCAGATAAGAGGTTATGCTTGCCTTGCTTCTTTAATAATTAACCAAAATACTATATCTTCGGAAATCTTCTGCTTGACTTGATCATTGATGATCAAGTATTCGTCTCGTGTTGTCGAATGCCATCTCAAACTCGTATCCGCGTATTACCGAGAAGAATCGAAACACCGGAAAGAAATGGAAACAACAATCACTTCATGGCATAATGCAATGCGCATACAAGCATGTATGATATGATAATTTTAGGGAATTAAAGTTGAAACCTACACATGGAGACCATTTTAAATGGAGCCCAAATGCATTTAGAAATAGCATTTGGAAACACTCCATTATCCATAAATTGGGTTATTTTGTTCTCCTAAATAAACATGGTTCAAAGTTGTTTAAACATGCATGAATTAGATACAAACATACAGATCTCATTTTTCTGAACAGTTTGATATATTATTTGCATCTTTCTGACAAATAGATTAAAAGTTATTGAAATTGCAAATTTGGATAAGTTTCTGAAATTCTGGAAAAGATCAAAATTCTGACGAATGGGGCCCATGATGACATCACAGTGACGTCGACAATGGAGCTGAGCTCCTGTCGACCACGGTCGCGTCGATTGGGAGCGAGAGGGCGCACACGCGCGGGCGCTCTGGACGCGGGGCTACGCGGGTGACGTTTTGGTGGCGGCGCCGCCCCTTATTGGTCACCGGAATTGCTCCGGCGACACTCGGGCGCGGCAGCCGGAGGAGAAGCACGGCGGCGTGCCGCAACAGAGCATGAGGAGGAGGGAAAACTTGTCTAGGAGGACCAATTGCTCACCCTAGTCGCGTGAGCGTGCTCAAATCGAATGGAGGAGGTCGGAGACGGCGGCATCGAGCGCGGCGGCTACCCGCCGGAGTTGGAGGAGAAACGCACGGAGGCGGTGATTGCGGGCGTCCCGGCACGCGAGACTTTGCGGGGGCGGAGAGGAGGCTACGGCGGAGCTCGTGGCTCCCTTCGATTTGACAGGGAGGTCTGGAGCAGCGGCGAAACGTGTCGGCGACGGCGGCGCTTTTCGGCCGTGCGGGAGAGAGAAGCAGAGAGAGGAAGAGACGTGAGCGAGAGGGTGAGGAAGGAGACATGGGGAGACACGGCCTCTCCAGGGCTTATCCTCGCGAGCGAGCAGGCATGGAGGAGGTGGCCGTGCGAGGTCGACGGCGTCGACACGCAGGAGCTTCTCTGCTCAGGAGGAAGAAGATAAAGATGATTTTGCAGAAAGGTCCCTGGGTTTTCTAGAAACTTACAAATAAGTCCCTGGTGTTAATAAAATAGAAACTTTTTGTAATTTTTAAGGACACTTAGAGTAACCCAAAAATAGTGAGGAAAAATCATGGAGGCTCTTACAAATATAAAAAGGCTCCCCATATTTTTAGTTTGAATTTTTGGGAATTTTGAACCACATTTAAAAATAGATCAAGGTTTAGGTATTTTTGGTTATTTCTTCTTGGTTTTTAAATCCAAATTTTTCTTAGTTCAAAATAATGCATGACATGAACATGATTAACTATTTTACTATTTATTACAAACTTGGGATGTTACAAATCTACCCCCCTTATAAGAATCTCGTCCCGAGATTCCTAGATAGGAACATCGTGAAACTCTTCATCGGCTTCCCTTCAAGTTCATCAACCAACTCATTTTTGGGTAAGAGGGAAGAACTCTAGAAAGATTGATCTTCACGAGATCGAGTATTCCATAGTCAGCTCATAGAATGAGTGTGTATGAACCACTTTTGAGCTGACAAACATGAAACACGTCAAGATAACAGAGGGAACAGTCGAAGGTTCAAGTTGATAAGCAACGGTTTCAAAGAAGATTGAGACCATAAACTTTCAAAGGTAAACCTCGAGTAAACGGCTTGGGAGTTACTTGATGCTAAAGGCCACTCTTTTGTTAACTAGAGGACCAGGACGACAAGATGGTGCGAGAAACATTGATGGGCTAGCTACACCCAGGGAAGTGATTCATAGAGGACACCTGAATGATGCAAGAGGACAAACCTTGATCTCTGGAATCATAGTTTCTATCCAGAAGGGTTGCAAAAGATGGTGGAAACTCTCTTCATCCGGATCTATCAGATTCTTTACCAAAGATCATGATATCACTTCACACAACAAGGATGAACAGACAACAGAGATTCGGGTCACCATATCAAGGAAGGACACTTGCTCAAGCTTCAACCTTTTGACATAGCAAGACGCTTGCCACGTGATTAAAAGTCCGGGGCCCTGATGTGACTGACAAACTCACACAACGTGTGAGTTGAATAGAACTATAGGTACGGTCAAAGGCAAAGGAAACACTGATCAGTGACATGCCAAAGATTATCCACAGAGTTGACTTCTTCCTGCTATAGTTGTTGCCACGAGACAAGGGTTGAAGGATCGACCAAGAGAGATTTTGAAACTTTGCATCTGTTGTTCTCCTTGATATTCGAGATATCAATCTTGAGCTTCTGGATAGCCTTCATACGTGATCAAGTGAAAACCAGAATTCAAAATTGGAAACATACCACCATAAGGAGTTCTAGAATAAGTTCCACAAGATCCTCATGGAGAGTGGTTGTTATTGTTGAACCAAAGATTAGGGCATTAGGTCTTCCGGCTAAATGTGTCAACCACTGCATCAACCTTGCCGGATTTTCAAGAGATCTATGTCAAAACCTTTGCAGAACACCAACCATCATTTCTGCTTGAGATTCAGATCTGGTTAGGGTTACAAATATTTCAGACTTATGATGTCTGAACAGAAGAACTTTCAATGAACACCACCGAGATAAGGTTGATAGGGTCTCAAGATATGGATTACAATGTCAAGCTCCGAAAGTTGAGCTGAATGGCGAGATTTAGGTGGTCACGATTGCAAAGAAGCAATTGCATCAGCATGAACTTCTTGCAACAAAATGTAACTGAGTCCTTGTTGGGAAAACATCGAAGAAGATAAGGCAGTTCTTGAACTTCTCTTGCGTGAACATATTAGTCAGTGGCTTGGTGTGGATACAGGATTTCCAAGGAGATGGAGGTAGTCAAATCAAAGTTAAGGAAAATAGTAGATCCATGAGAAGTTACTATTTGACTTCAACACGTTAGAACTAAACTTCACAATCAGGTGATAACCTGCTGATACTTCCAGATAGACATCTAGAATTTCACGAACCACCGAATATCTCAGTTTGAGAGGAGTCTTGCCTTTCAAGATAAACGATGTGGTCTTGAGAGCTTCAGCGGAAACCTAACTCTTTGACCAAAGATCTGCACTGAGGAAGCGGATTTGGCAGCACTCTCAACCTTGACTTAGTGATTGGGTAACCAATCACGCAAGAAGGACACAAATGTCCTTGGATTTCAAAGCAATAAGAATTGCTAAGAATTTCAAATGGCTACATCAATGCACACACCTTAGGATCTCGAGCATGAACAACTCAGAGGAAGGCGAGTAAAGATATGTAGGAGCATCACTTCATCAATAAGGCACGACCTCCTGATATAGAAGAACGTGATATTGTAAGTAGAATAGAACATAAGATGATGAAGCCTCTTGATTCTGCGGATTACAACACTTTGACCTGGTCCTGGAAATGGACGAGGTACTGAAGGTTGTTTCTTCAATGATCCTGAACTGGAAGGTTCTGATGGACCCCAAGAGTAACATGCATTGGACGACTCCAATGCACATATACCACTTGGCTGCCAACTAGCAGACAAAGGTCCGAATGGAACTGCAGATGAGGATCATCCTCGGAGAATCCTAAAATCATGGTGGATGCACAGGTAATACTCTTGTGTAAGACCCATGCTGAAACAGAGGTATAACAGATTTACGAACATAGATACGAGACTCGTAAAGATTACTCTTGTCGTGATCCATTTGGTTCCATGCAGGAATCTCTGGCTATGACAGAGTTAAAGTAAACTCGACCGATGAAGTGTGGTAAAATGATTGAACATTACCTCATAGAACAACATAATGGAACTTGGTTTAAAGGTCAGCATCATGTACTGATAGCATGATCATCACATGGTTAAGAAACCATATGATTCAATACACTGCAAACCAGCACAATCCGGGACCATAGGTTCAAGTCCAAGGGTTAAAATTAATAGGAAGGAGTAATTACTAACTGAGTGTCGCGAAGGCACTATGATGTAGTAATCACGACGTAACTTCCAGAAGCCGTACAGAGCTTCAGAAGTGACAAAGCAAAGCAAAGAAGACATCCGAGGTGAAAGCAAACCTCGAGACCTTGAACGAAACAATGTGGAACCCACAAATTTAAAAGTTATTATGGGAGGAGATTTCTTAGATTAAACAAGAGAAAGACGAAACTCAGAACACACACAAGACTCTAGAAAACATAACACTAGGTCAACGGTTAAAACACGGCCTGTGCTCGAGGCACCTAGAATTTGAAAGACTAGAAGAGATAGCCAAAACATTTTCAAATCAACTCGTGGTAAGGTGACTCAGAATTAGAGCGATACCAGATAAGGAATAAAAAGAATCCTAATGAGATTTTCACAACTCATTTTTAGGTTCAATATAGTTTTCAGAAACACTAGACTCAACACCGACCAATAGATAGGGTTTCCTACAGGCAGTCCTGCTCTGATACCAAAACTTGTAGCGCCCCGACCCCGGTATTATACAAAGATGCGTGTGTCACTGGTTATGCGATACAACCGAAGGTTACTGGGCACACCTCTCCCAGGCCAGAACCTCTGGCAGGCGTTGCTCGGAATTGATCATCGGCAACACAACACTTCGATTGATGCCATAACACAGACACAACTATCAAAGTATAATAGAGAGATCAAGACTGCAGAACAACTGGCACATCACAGACTCTACGACTCAAAGCAATATTATATAACTTGTTTTACAGCACTTGGTAATATTACAAGCAGAGGTCACATGACCCAACATTACATCATTCAACGGAAAGCGGATATGTTGCTATTCAACAAGATAGCAAAAGGCCTAAGAGGCCAGGAAATAAGCAACGTAGGCTACATAACCTACAAGTTCCACGCTGCTACCTGGGAACCCCGAACTACTCATCGATGTCAACGTAGAAACCAGCATCGGAGTGACGGTCTTCACCTGAACCAAATTAAGCAAACATGAGCACCGAAGGTACTCAACAAGACTTAATTAACCTGTTATATATCTGCTTGTTCAGAGAGTATGTATGAAGGTTGATTTGCATAAAGCCATCTTTAGTTCCAAATAGAGGGAGGAAGAATCTCGTATCAACAGTAGACTTTTAAAAGGGGATAAGAGAGACTTTCCAACTATTGTAATCAGATTGTAACCACCAGCTCATCAACATCATCTATCAAATAGGGTCACCCCCTCGGCAACCTCGAGGAAGCACCCTTCATTCCTTGTCAACAGATTTTACGATCACGTTCAGGTTCTCTATGATCTCAGAATACGTCGCCAAGTTGTCCATAACCGCGGACGAGGCTTTTCGAAAAGATTTAACCCTGCAGGGGTGTACAATGTTTACCACACGTACCAACCGACTCTTAATGCCAGTACATTAGCACTCTTCCTTGGAGTACCGGCAGAGGGTGGTTGACCACGACCTTTACCTTAGTTGATTATATCCCATGGGTCATCCATAACAGGGAGCTGCCACCATTACGCGAGATGGCCACCTCGTGACGGTCCCCGTTACTCTGTCACAGGAATTAAGATCCGTGTTCGTCCATCACTGGATCCCTGCCAGGCCCTATCATTTCTCATACTTTTTAACCCACACGCGAATGGAAAACCAAACTACGTGTCCCATGGGTACAACCAACCAAGTTAGTTAGTCATGCGGGGGTCCAGGCCGCGTGTGGATGTACGCTCAGTCTTGGTTCGTAGAAGAGAACTCGGGTCCTAGGGCGGCGAGAACGAGACAAACCACCACAGACCCCTGTGGCCTCCCATCCATAGCCTTTTAGTTAATTTACCTGCTCACATCTTTTTTCCACGATATCCTGGTATACTAAGTTCATTCGCATCTCCGATTCACCAACTGGGTGGAGCAGAGATAAACAACTATGCATAGCTAAGCGTAGCAGATATAAGGCTTTGGCGATGCACACAAGCGAAACCTAAGGCTGCTAGGATCAGTCGATCAGGATATTTAGGCAATGCAATAGATAGGAGAACTCTACCTAATGACCAAAATACATTGGAATCGTATGCAAATTCAAGAATGAAATACTTCTAAATCATATATGGGCAGATAAGAGGTTATGCTTGCCTTGCTTCTTTAATAATTAACCAAAATACTATATCTTCGGAAATCTTCTGCTTGACTTGATCATTGATGATCAAGTATTCGTCTCGTGTTGTCGAATGCCATCTCAAACTCGTATCCGCGTATTAACGAGAAGAATCGAAACACCGGAAAGAAATGAAAACAACAATCACTTCATGGCATAATGCAATGCGCATACAAGCATGTATGATATGATAATTTTAGGGAATTAAAGTTGAAACCTACACATGGCGACCATTTTAAATGGAGCCCAAATGCATTTAGAAATAGCATTTGGAAACACTCCATAATCCATAAATTGGGTTATTTTGTTCTCCTAAATAAACATGGTTCAAAGTTGTTTAAACATGCATGAATTTGATACAAACATACAGATCTCATTTTTCTGAACAGTTTGATATATTATTTGCATCTTTCTGACAAATAGATTAAAAGTTATTGAAATTGCAAATTTGGACAAGTTTCTGAAATTCTGGAAAAGATCAAAATTCTGACGAATGGGGCCCATGATGACGTCACAGTGACGTCGACAATGGAGCTGAGCTCCTGTCGACCACGGTCGCGTCGATTGGGAGCGAGAGGGCGCACACGCGCGGGCGCTCTGGACACGGGGCGACACGGGTGACGTTTTGGTGGCGGCGCCGCCCCTTATTGGTCACCGGAATTGCTCCGGCGATACTCGGGCGCGGCGGCCGGAGGAGAAGCACGACGGCGAGCCGCAACAGAGCATGAGGAGGAGGGAAAACTTGTCTAGGAGGACCAATTGCTCACCCTAGTCGCGTGAGCGTGCTCAAATCGAATGGAGGAGGTCAGAGACGGCGGCATCGAGCGCGGCGGCTACCCGCCGGAGTTGGAGGAGAAACGCACGGAGGCGGTGATTGCGGGGGTCCCGGCACGCGAGACTTTGCGGGGACGGAGAGGAGGCTACGGCGGAGCTCGTGGCTCCCTTCGATTTGACAGGGAGGTCTGGAGCAGCGGCGGAACGCGTCGGCGACGGCGGCACTTTTCGGCCGTGCCGGAGAGAGAAGCAGAGAGAGGAAGAGACGTGAGCGAGAGGGTGAGGAAGGAGACATGGGGAGACACGGCCTCTCCAGGGCTTATCCTCGCGAGCGAGCAGGCAGGGAGGAGGTGGCCGTGCGAGGATGACAGCGTCGACACGCATGAGCTTCTCTGCTCGGGAGGAAGAAGACAAAGATGATTTTACAGAAAGGTCCCTGGGTTTTCTAGAAACTTACAAATAAGTCCCTGGTGTTAATAAAACAGAAACTTTTAGTAATTTTTAAGGACACTTAGAGTAACCCAAAAATAGTAAGGAAAAATCATGGAGGCTCTTACAAATATAAAGAGGCTCCCCATATTTTTAGCTTGAATTTTTGGGAATTTTGAACCACATTTAAAAATAGATCAAGGTTTAGGTATTTTTGGTTATTTCTTCTTGGTTTTTAAATCCAAATTTTTCTTAGTTCAAAAATAATGCATGACATGAACACGATTAGCAATTTTACTATTTATTACAAACTTGGGATGTTACATGCTGCCCCCTCTAGCAATGGCTTGGTGTGTCCGGTGCAAACGTTGTCCGATGGTTTTCTCAGGCGGCATGGCTTCGTTCCGGCTCGGTAGTCTAGGTTGTCTTTTGCTAGGTGTGGCTTCTCCGGTTTTCTTGCTCGACTTGGAGTTGGGGCATCGCTCCTATCTCGCTTGTCATTTCTTTTGTCTTGCTTTGTAAGTGGGTTTCCTCACCACCTTGTATCTGTTTGGCCGTTGTGGCTTTATTTATAAAGCGGGGCTACGGCCTGTTTCGAGAAGAGAAATGAGGCCTCAATCCCTCTGATTTGGTCAATCGATCACATGCTATTGTGGAGGCAGTCAATTCTCTCACTAGGTCAATCTACAGAAGGTCAGCAAGAAAGCAACTTGGGGACCTAACAGCTGGGAAGCTTTTCCGTGGTAGCCTTTCCATGTTTAGGATAAAGGAAAAAGAGCATACATATACCTAAAAAACAGAGCACCCATAGAATCTTCTACATTGGCAGAACAGGATAGTGGCCTAACTAATTATCTTTGAAGCCACGCATCTGAAAAATTCATGGAATCTTCTCCTCTGAACTAGCCTCTATCGTGCTTCTGCCCAAACGAGAGGATGCTCCCTGACTTCTGTCCTAATAGCTCTTGCAATGTGCTAGTGCAGCAGGTTAATTACTTCAAACAACGTTGAAATGCCCTGACTTCTTCTCCTAACGACTAATCCAAAAACTGAGTTTAATTTGCTATTTTCCACGATCATGGCGTTGCTACAGGAAGAAAGGCTTGAAGGTACTTTGAGTGAGTCAAGAACGGCAACATGAAGCATATTCAGTCCAACAATCGCAGTCATTGCCCATAATTAATCCTGATAACTGATGCTTCAGTGCTGGCAGACATTTGACAATGAACCCAGTAATTGGCGCTGAACAAGAAAGATTTGAAGGTACTTGACTGAGCCAAGCTTGACTGAGCTGAGCATGACTATGACATGGTGGGAGCTTTGCAAGACAAAATCAACGGCGACTCAAGAAATTATTTTGCAGTTATTTGGATGACAGGTCCACACACACACACACGAAGCAGGGGAACGGATGCCTTCTGTAATGGCGAAGCATGGGAGTTGGTAGACGAGCCCTCGCCGACGGCATGGCCGACTAGACTAACCACTTTGAGCTCGCAAGACCCGTGCTCGCCGGAGTTGCCGTAGTCGGGGCCACGCCCGTGGTCTTGCTGGAGTAGCTGCGCCGGCTGCGGTGGCTGGATTCGCCCCGCCATTTTTTTTTTGAACTGGAAATTGGAATGCATTTACTAGAGCGGTCAGCGATCTCGCTGGCGACTAAACCAGATACAAAGTCTGGGGCGACATCTGTCCAACCTCCAACGACCTGATTGTGGCCTGGTTTAGACCAACGACACACCTCCCTCGGCTCGACAGCTGATTCGCCCCGCCATTCACCACGAGCTGGAGTTGGAGAACTCCTCTGATTAAGGACTCCGGCTGGTCCCCGGTTCGGTCGAACCAGGTACACAGCCAGGTTAGCAAAATTTCCAAGTATATATGCCACTGGGGACAATATAGTCTTTTCTGTTGAAATATATAGCCTAACCCTTCCCATCAGTTTGGACTTTTGATTTAGTTGGCTAGTGCATCAATTTGACATTTTCGTGTGGCAAAATTAGGGTATAAAAACAGAAAATGATTTCGGCAATTAAAAAGTCCTTATTAGTATCGAGACAAGAAGGAAAGAAAAGTAGGACATATGACCAATGTCAAACTAAGCGAAAAGGAAAAAGTCCAAAACAAACCTTTAACTTGTAGATGAAAGCTAAATCAAACCCTGAACTTTGAATCCCGGAAATTGACACTCTGAACTATCAGATCCCGGTCTATTTTCAACCCTATATCTGTTTGGCACGCCGGGAATGCAATGAACCTGTCCGGGATAACTTAGTACTCTCAATGACAATGCAGACCCACCTGTCTGGGATTTTTTTACAGGAAAAACAAAACAGAAATTCCCTTGTCGTCCTCCCGGCGACTTCGTCGTCTACCTACGCACGGGAGGCTGCACAACGACGCGCCGCCGGATGTAGGCGGCACGGCGAGCCCGGAAGTCAAATGAGGCGACAGCTCGAGGCCCACCGCGACTAGGGATGGTACTGGCACGGACGGGGACGGATTCTACGATCTGCTCCAGATCTTGCCCGTACGGCAATGACGTCCACCTCGTGGAATCGATCTCTGGAACGTCCTCTCAATTTCTGGTGAGCTGGGGTAGCAGCTAGATGCAGTAGGAGTTACTCCATCCAGTTAATCGGGGAATGAAGCTCAATCGCGCTCGCCCGAGGACGGTGATTTTTGCGTGGAATTGGAGTGTTACGCTGCAGCTCGAGGGCCTCCGTTGTGTCTGCTGCTTCTCTTGAAGGGGCCAATTGGGGTTGCTGGGAGGTAAAAAGTAAAATAGTGTGGTCTAGTTTTGAAGATTGTAATCAAATTGATGAATTTTCTGGGAATTGAAGAATTCTTGCTACCCCGGTCAGCCTTGATTTTGTATGACAATTGACAAAGCGTTGATTATAGAGCTAAGAGCGCCCCTGGATCATTTGTTACGGTGCTTGCTGCTTGTATTGAGTAGGGAAGGGGTGATGATTGCCAGACTGGCAGGCATAGTGTGGTATCGCTGCAGGTACTTAGGCAGACAGAACTCTGCAGGAGCCACGAATTTTACTAAAATGGGGCCAACTCAACATTATGCAACTTGGAGGGGGCCAAAGTACACATACAATCTTTTGAAGGGGTCTCACAAAAAATTGCAGTACGGGGGGTTTCATTTTTCTTTTTGTCTTTCGCTGGCTACTGTTTATTGCTACTCTTTCGGATGCATGATTTGTATTCTGTCGAACCTGATACTTAAAATTCTGTAATAAAATGGCCGTATGCATCCTCGTGATGCAGAGGCTGGGTCTTCTCCCCATTTCTAAAAAAAAATGGCCCCAGCGCTCCGTCCCTAGGTAGGGTAAATGATCAAATCCCCCTCCCCATTCCGGAGGCGAGCCGTCGGCAATCCAAAGCCGAGGATCCATGGGAAGGACATCGCGCATGCGCTCTATGCCTCCATCCATGCCGCAAAGTAGATAGAGGACAAACACACCCTAGAGGATTACGGTATAGAAGATACTCTTCAAAGGCTTTGAGCTCACAAGTCATGAGTGGATCGATGAGTGTTTTTAAATATACTCTTTTTCTAGATTTTTTTTATCCCCTTCCAAGTTAATGAAGATATAACAAGTGGTATATTTTTCATGTAAACCTGGCAAGTCCATGTAGAAATTGATCGAGAATTAATGTTTGGCCCACTTGGCCGATTCCTTGGAAGGAAGCAACCAACATTCGTAACATACTAACTTGGATCGTATAGTATACTCCAGGCAGCAGGGTGACTCTGTGCCATACTACCGGCACTCGGCAAAGGACGTAGTCCGCTCGGCATAGTATGCCGATCGTTAAGCTCGGCAAATGCCGCTCGGCAACTGCTTGCTCGGCATAGGCCACGAACCTGCTCGGCCAACAGGCATATGCCGAGCGCAAAAACTTGGCCTTCGGCAAAGCTACACTCGGCAAACCCGTCTGACGGCGTAGTCTGCCTATATGCCAAGCAGGCCGCTCGACATATGCCGCCCACGTGGCATGATCTAGATGCACCCCAGGTGCTCTGTATACGCTCGGCATACAAGAGACACGTGGCTTGATCTGAGATCTCCCCGATGGCCTGGGACACGCCGCTCGGCATATAGCAACAACAATTTTTTTTCCGATCGTTTCCTGGATATTTCTACAATTCAATAGTTTCCTGGATATTCCTGCAATTCAATATATATATATAGATAAATTAACAGATGCTCCCTGGTGCCCGGGTACCTAGATGGAATACTGTACGTTTTGGGTATGTAGACAACACGTATATCTCGGATATGCACATGTTGGGTATATATATGAGGTACACATACTCTTGGGTATGCACATGTTGGGTATATATACCTCGGGTATGTGTGTCCAATATTACGCGTACAAATCAGGTATATATCTATACCTAATAATAATAAAGGCACTAACGTTTCTCTCTTCGTCCGTCGCTATACGCCTTCGTACGTCGCCTGGGCGTTTTCGTTTTGTTCGATTCCTTTGTCTATTTTTCCGCGCTCCCACATCGCCATATTTAGTCAAGATGGTACTAAATCTGTCGAGCTTATCACCAACGCTGTGTTCGCTGCATCCATCTATTTTTCCTATGGGCCGCTGGAAACACTTTTGGTCCTTCATTATTTAATCGAGTTTGTAGATATAGTTGCTGGTCCAAACGTTGTCAAGCTCTTCACCGATCTGTGTACGACTTGCTCGCATGATTGGTGACGATACGATACTCATTGGGAGATGGAAATCGAATCGGAAAGGTGAGGAAACGTAGTATGTACATACTCCTTTTAATATGTTCCAGATATTCCCCAAATAATATATACATCTGTTTTTGTAACGGACGCATTGAAGTCTCGATCGATCCATCTCCAGCACTCGGCGTACACTCACTCACGGTCGCCGGAAAGTGCAGGCCACGCGTACCGCCTGCCAGCGCGCTCGTCCGCCGTCGCCGGAAAGTGGAGGCCGCTTCCATCTTCGAATCGTCTGGGTTTCGGGCGCGGCAACCGCGACGAAACTTTGTGCGAGCCTTCATCAACAACTACAACCGTGACCATTTATTACACTACGATCGTATTCTCGACAATACGATTAGGAGGTATACACTATCTTCTTTTAATCAGATCCATGAAGTAGCTGATCCGCTGAACTGATTGGTTGCCCTGCCCAGCCAGCCTCCCATGGAACAACTATCATCGGAAGATTCATTGCATGTGTCGGTAAATCCAGCAACCTATATGATATTCTTTTATTGCATATATTGAGGTTAACATAAGTAATGATAAAATTCACGATTATCTTACCTGCACACCGCAAAAGAAAAATCTGACACAACATTAATATGCCACTTATATTCCGCTCTGGCAAGCGTGACATGGGCGGCATGTTAAACCATTATCTTTATACAAGATATGCTCTTAAATTTGAAATATAATCTATTTAGTGTAAATCATAACCAGTTCATCTCAGTAACAGTTTCATTTATATTATGCAATCTGTCATGCAGGCAAGCGTTTTTGAGTTGCAATCTCAAGTCATCGATATCAAGGAACAAAGAAGGAAAAGAGATAGAGAGCGGTATGCACAAATGACCGACGAAGAAAAGAAGGAAAAATTAAAAAAAAACATCGTGAAGCTTATAAGCAAAACAAACCAATTAGAAAGACGAAAAAATATGCCGATTTAGAGCCCAAGCAAAGGAAAAGACAATGCGCACAAAAGAAGCAGAAATATGCAAATATGCAACCAGAACAAAAGAAAGCTAGATTACAACAAATTCTAGCTAACCGTGAATACAGGCGCAAAACACCATGCAAAGAGTCAATTGCGATGGTGAACCCTGCATATATCGAACCACAATAAGAAGTTGGTATATCTACCTTAAATGTGTACCAAGAAGTAAAATGATGTAAATTTATATCAAGTTATCACAGAGATAGATTGTACAACACATATTTTTTTCCCTTCTAGCTATTTTTATTCTAGAAAATAAAATTGTTCTACGCGGGTCTGTTAACTTTGCTATAAAATTTGGATTGTTCCGGTGTTTCTACCAATACTTATATTTTTAACTCCCGTTGCAACACACGGGCACTTTTGCTAGTAAAAGTAAATTGGGTATGTGTACATATTATGTACGTATACCCCGTTATGTTTTGGACTATTCTACAACCGCTCTTAAGAGTTTGTAGAATAACTATTATACAACTCCTGACTAAAAAGACCTTCTTAAACCGGACCTGACCGACCAGTTCTACCCACCGCACACAAACCCGAACCGGACCTCGCTCGTAGTTCGTCATCCCCGCGCGTGCTCCCCATCCAGAACCGCTGCCGGCCCGCCCCACCGCACACCTCCTTCTTCCCCGTCACCGGCAGGGGCTGCCGCGACCAGCACCCACACACCACCGCCCGTCCTCTCTCGCTACCGCGCCTGATTCCTACCTCCATCTCGAGTGCGCTGTTGCCGGCCTTCCCTCTCCAGCGCGCCGCCACCGGGCGCTCCCTCTCCGGCGCGGAACCTCAGGCTACAGCTAGGATCGGCGCGGGAACCTGCAGCTAGAGCCCCGATGCGGCGCGGCACCTCCAGCCCCACTCCCAACGCTGGCATCTTGGTCCTCCCCTGCATCGCGCGCGGCCGACCGCCACTGTCCCATACATCTCGCGCCGCCGGTGGAGTCTATCTGCGTCGTCGTGGGGAACCAATCAGCGCCGCGATGGCGAATCAAGTTCAATCTACTCCCAGCCGACTTCGTAGCCTGGCGTCGCCTGTAAGCTTCCACTGGCCAGCTTGTGAACCGCCGTCCGTTCTGCAGTTAACTGCACCCCCGTACCGAGTAAACTACCGCATCAGGTTTCTGAGTCCTTTTCTGAATTTCTTTGCTGCCGCATCTGAAGCCCGCTGGTGCAGCTCGTCCCTGTCATTTTCGCATTCTGAATTTCTACTCATCTATGTTTGCTCATGCCCAGATTCAGTTTCAGATGTAGTAGTCTACAGTGTGTGTGTGTCGATCGATCGATTCGTAGTTGTGTCTGCAAAGTAATACATATAATTCGTTACTGGCCCTGTGTGCGCATGAAGTTTACTTAATTATGTTTGGAAGTCCGGCAATGATTTCAGTTAAAAGCATATGAAACAGAAAGTTGTAAAGTTCACTCTTCGTTTAAAAAGCAAGACCACCGTCCCATGCAGGGAGTTCACATATTTTAACAGCTGAGAAATTATTTGCGAAATTTCTCTGAAGTTCACTTATCTGACGAAATTTAAAAAACTGACGGACGAAGTTTAGAAAAAATGATGGTCAGCCGAGAAGTTCATTTGTGAAATTAATTTGAAATTCACTTACGTGACGAGGGAAGTTCAGAAAAATTGATGCTCAGCTCAGAAATTCATTTGCGAAATTTTTGTGAAGTTCACTTACGTGACGAGCAAAGTTTAGAAAAAAACTATGCCAGCCAAGAAGTTCATTTGTGCTACTTTTGCAAAGTTCACTGCGATGACGGGCGAAGTTCACTTCTGAGATGGTGCGAAGTTCAGAAATGGTTGTAAAATAGTCCCACCCTATATATCAGCTATTCTACAACCCACTGTAGAATAGCTACTCTACGACCCTGCTGAACCAGCCAACCCGGCAAAAACCGACCGAACCATCCGGCCCCCGAGAACCCACCGTGACCCGAACCACCCCAACCTTATCCCTTCCACTTCCTCCCACCACCCCTAACCTCCTGCCCGACCTCGTCCAGGTCGGCGCCGTGAACCCCCACAACCGTGCGCCGCCAGGAGGCTCCCCTCCTCCACCGCGCGCCGACGGGGCGCCCCACCTCCCGCTCGGCTCCGCCCTCCACCCTTGAGCGCCGCCCCCACTCATCCCCGGCGCGAGCACTCCTCCTCCCGGCGAGTGCCTCCCCAACTCCTCCCGGTGGGCGCCCTGCTCCTCTCCGACCGCCACCCGGCCTCCTCCACTGCGCGCAGGCTGCTCCAACCTCCACCACGCCCTTGCACCTCGCCGCTGGCCGGGATCCCGCGCACCTCCTGCTTCCCACGGCCCCGCCTCGGCCGGGATCCCGCGCATCTCCTGCTTCCCCGCCGCCGGCCGTTGCCGTGCCGCCTCCGTCCTCCTCCCTACCAGCGGCTCTGTGCGTGGTGCGCCTTCCTCCTCCCTAACGGTGGCAGCCGCCGCACATGCTCACCGTCGTCCCCAACGAACCTCGGTGCTCCCCACTGGTGGAAGAAGCCGATCTGCATCAGTGTTGCCCTCCAATCGCAGGCCTCCTGCTGCGGTTTCAGTGCGCGGCTCGACGGCCTCTAGCAGCCGAACTGCTGCTGTGTTCCCGGTGAGATTCAGAGCGGTGAACTTCAGAGACGCTCCGTCAGCTCGTGACCCCGGCCGGCTACCCGCCCGCGATGCCCCTACCACCGTACGCCATGAAGTTTACTCGTAACCATGAAGTTTACTTGTTTCTTGCCGGGAGGTTCATTGTTTGTTGTTTGGGTGTTCACTTATTGTCGCCGATAAATTTATTTGCAAGAAATTTCGGTGAAGTTCGAGCGAAGTTACAGAAAAAAAGATGGTGAGCGACAGTGTGGCGTTCAGATATAGAGGACAAAAAACAGATCGTAGTGATAATACGTGAAGTTAGAAAATTATGTGAAGATTAATTATGTAAAAAGCGAAGTTTACTTATGAGGAGAGCGAAGTTCAAAAAATGGTGCCCGAGCCGAGAAGTATTTTTGCGAAATTTTTGGGAAGTTCATTTTTGTGATGAGCGAAATTCAAAAAAATGAAGTTCATCTGCGATTTTTTTGTGAGGTTCACTTATGCAACAGAGCGAATTTCAGAAAAAGTTATGCTCAGCCGAGAAGTTCCATTTCAAAATTACTGTGAAGTTCATCTCTGCATCTAGAGAAGTTATCGAAAATATGATGGTCCACCGAGAAGTTCATTAACGAAATTCTCTGAAGTTCAATTGTGTGATGAACGAAGTTGAGAAAAAATGATGGTCAGCCAGGAATTTCATTTGCAAAAAATTTGTGAAGTTCGCTACTACTATGACAACGTGAAGTTCACTTATTAATTGACAGACAGTTGACATACAATGACACACAGTCGATCACAACGTATAACTTGCGTCAAATCCATCACGAATATGGCACAAAGCACAACAAGTTCGCATCAAACACATAGTCACTTACAACATATCTGTCTCATCAAATCCATCACGAACGTCACAAAGAACTACAAGTTCACATAGACCACATAGTAGTCACTTACAACACGGGCACAAAACGACAATTTCATAGACATAATCACAACGACCACAAAACGACAAGTTCGAGCACGACAAGTTCACATTCAACACGTAGTGGAGAGATACAAAACGGTTAAGACCGGACTTAGAGCACCGCCACGAGACGAAGTCCACCGCCGAGAGCATGATCACTATAGAATGAAGTAGGAAAACACTTTAGCATGGCAAAATAGTCTAAATCTAAATTCGGTACGAGATATGTAGGTTGGATCGCAAATGGTCTAAATTATAAGTTTGATACAAGATATGACCGAGCGCCAAAACTTTAGCATCAAGAGTTGAAGGGAACTAAACGGATTCGGCGGACGGGAAGTACCACCGGTCCAAAGCTGGTTGCGAGGGGTGACTGGGCTCTGGTAAGCAGGAGTAGAGCCACCACCACCAAAGTATTGATTGGATGCAGATGATCCCTACATGTTTGAGCAAAAGGTAGTACGTAGAAATCTCTATGGCTAAAAAAACCAATGACAAGCGATTGAGAAGTTTGGCAAAGGAATAACCGGAGTCCCTGAAGCATGTCCCATCAATGGAGCCGGTAGAGGTGGCGGTAGCAGTGGCGGCGCCCACACTAGCATCGGAGTGCCTTGAGTCCAATGAGAGTGCATGGCCTGCAAATTGGCAAAATCAAATTTTAAGTAGTGAAAGTAAGAGTTCGTCTTGGCTATAATGGGCAAGAACTAGCCATCTAGAAACATTTATTGTACTTCTGTTACGCCAACTGCTGCCTCATGTTGGTCTCGTAGGCCTCTCTCGGAACATCATAGGCCTCGCGTTACCTATTCATCTCGTCCTACAATATGATAAGATGAATCTCATCAACGTAGCCTTGAAAGAATGTAAGACCGATATAGGATGAAAAGGAGAAAAAATAAACCTGGAGACTGGCGATGTTCGCTCTACCAGGCTGTCCACGAGTGTGGCTTCTAGAAGATCCGTTCGTGCAGGAAGCTCGAACCCGCGATAGAGTAGAGGTAGGCTCGATCACGCCATCTAGCATCACGTAGCGGCATGTTTCTCACCCTCTCCCGTCAGTATCACTGCAACCGGATCAATCTCATGCGCAAAGGGATCAATCTCAGGCCCTTGTAGCTCAAAAAACCTCCATGTGTATGTTGTCAACTTGGGCTCGACTCCGTCGAAGTAGGTGCCTTCCGGGGTCTTCTTTGGCTTATGGCCCTCCGCCTACGCCGTAAGATCCGAGACTGGTACTCCTCGCTCATGCTCCTCAAGGCCAAACAAATGATAAGTATAAAGAGAAACACATGCATGATGGGAATGAAAGGAAGATGTTGCATACCAGTTTCTCCTTGAAATGACCATCACTGAGACTGCCTTAATGGTGTGTACCACCTACAGTGTTGCGCCGTTGCGCATAGCTCTTGCTCAAGGCCATGAACTGAGGATCGAACCACCTATCCACCAACGCCGCCCATCCGTCCGCCCGTCTGGAGCACCAACCAGGAATCGACTAAATAAACAAAAGAATTTCAAGCCAGCAAAACATAGCATTTGAAGAACACATAAACAAATTTAGCACCAACAGGGAAGAACAAGACATGTTACTTACGTCGATGTATTCCTGCCTCTCCAAGTGAATATCCTGCTGATGGGATTTGTTGCATAGAAAACAAAAAAAATCCTACGAGATGCAAACGAAAACTAGATCCAATCTACGAGAACCAAGATCTGATCTAGGTGATGCTTGTAACGAGTGTGAGATCTGATCTACGTAGCCTCGAAGATTCACGAGTGTTGGACGTCTATCACAATGCAGCTCGGTGAAGATGTCGATGACGTACTCCGCGATCCACTCCAGTCAGCACCGCAACGGACGGTGCCTCCGAGATGTGCACACGTATAGCACGGTAATGTCTCCTCCTCCTCGATCCAGCAAGTGCAGCGGAGAGGTAGATGGGATCTAAGCCTACAGCACGATGGGGTGGAGGCTATGGTGGAGGATTCCCGTGGACAGGGTTTCGCCAAGCAGAGTGCACGCGAGAGAGAGGAGCAGCAGGAGAGAGGGGGCGGCTAGGGTTTTCATGGCAGCGGAGGTGTTGCGCCTTGGGTGGCTAGGGCTGCGACTTGGCTAGCCCTTGGGATGCCCCTTGGCCTCCTTTTATAGGTGGCAAGGCCCCTTGGGTCGTCCACAAACCTGCCCCCAATTTTGGACGAGTTCGGTAGGTTTCCGCCAAGCGAAACCAACTAGAAAACTGCCTCTTTTACTGAATCCGAATTGCACATGGGGTCAACACCTTGCCCCTCACAACAACATGGCTTCACCTATTTATGGAACCTTCTGACTTCCTAAGATAGTCCGGGACATCCCGGACCCTTCTGGAACCTTCCATAACCTTCCGATACTGTACCGTAAAATCCGGAACTTTTCCGAAACACTAAATCCAACTTTCCATATATGAAACTTTATCTCCGGACCATTCTGGTGCTCCTCGTGATGTCCTGGATCTCATCCGAGACTCCGAGCAATCTTCGGTCTCACCATTATAAATATCACAGAGCTACCGTAGCATTACCGAACGTTAAGTGTTTGACCCTACGGGTTCAAGAACGTGCGGACATGATCGAGACACCTCTCCGATCAATAACCATCAGCGAGACCTGGATGCCCATGATGACTCCCACACATTCAACGAAGATCTTTATCGGTTTGAACCACCATGTTGAGGATTGGAACAATCTGTATTCCATTTCCTTTGTCTCACGATATTTTACTCACCGAGATTTGATCGTCGGTATCTCTATACCTAGTTCAATCTCGTTCTCGGTAAGTACTCTTTACTCGTTCCTAATACAACATTCTCTGTAGCTAACTCATTAGCCACGTGCTTGCAAGCGATACAGAATGTGCGTTACCGAGTGGGCCCAGAATATATCTCTCCGTCACATGGATGGACAAATCACAGTCTTGATACATGCAACTCAACAAGTACTTTCCGAGATACCTGTAAGACAACTTTATGATCACCCAGTTACGAAGTGACGGTTGATGTCCCCAAAGTATTCTTGCGGTACTAGGGAGTAACATAATCTCATGGTTTAAGAAATAGAACACTAGACAATAAAAGACACGGCAATTTAAACTTAGTGACACGATCAAATTGCTATGCTTAAGTTGGGTATGTCCATCACGTCATTCTCCAATGTCATGATTCCGTTATTAATTGACAACTCATGTCCATGGTTAGGAAACCGTAACCATCGATTAATCAACGAGCTAGTCTAGTTGAGGCATACTAGGGACACGGTGTTGTTTATGAAACCACACATGTATTATGTTTCCGGTTAATACAATTCTAGCATGGAGAATAAACATTTATCATGAACATGGAAATATGATAATAACAATATTATTATTGCCTCTAGGGCATATTTTCAATAGTCTCGCACTTTCACTAGAGTCAATAATCTAGTTTACATTGGTAGAGATCTAACACGCATGGCCTTCTGGTGCTGATCATGTTTTGCTCGTGGAACGGGTTTAGTCAACGGGTCTGCGGGTCACTAGTACAGGAAACGTTACCAGTGGCGCACCAAAAATGGCTATCAGTGGCGCACGGTAAAACGTTACCAGTGGCGTACCGTGTGCCACTGACGCCGCGCCACTGGTAACACGCTATCTGTGGCACACGGCTCGTGCGCCACAGATAAACCTCTTACCTGTGGCGCACCAGTCTGTGCGCCACAGATAAGGCAACCTGTACGCCACAGGTAAGATATTTTGCAATTTTTTTAAAAAATGAAAAATTCAAAAAAATTCAGGAAAAAATGAAATAATTTGGAAAACCTAAATATTTGAATTTTTTGATTTTATTTGCTTTTTTTGAATTTTTTAACCTATCTCAGATGATGACTTTCCGCTAGCTCACCCATCCTCAAATTGCTCCAACCCAAACACGTTTAACCACTAAGTTCTATTCAGCTCAGCCACTCTTGTGCTACTCAAGTTCTTATTGATATAAATATCATATCAACCCTCTTAAGCTTGTATGTGTATATATGTGTGTGTAGTTTATGTGTTTATGTGTGTTTTTAATTTTCAAAAGTTTCAAAAACTTCAAAAGTTTCAAAAGAAATTCAAAAGTTTCAAAAAATCTCAAAAAAATTCAATAAATTCAATAAATTAAAAAATCTCAAAAACTTCAAAAATCTAAAAAATTTCAACAATTCAAAAAATCTCGGATTTTTTGAAAATTTTGATTTTTTTTGAATTTTCTATTTTTTTTTGATTTTGTAGAAAAAAATCTTCTTTTCGAAATAACTTTTTACTCTTTTCGAATTTCCCGAATCTGAGAAAAGTTCAAAATTCATATTTCAAATTTTACTCAAATAATTTTTTCTGTTTTTTGCAAAAAAAGGTCAAAATTCATATTTCAAATTTTCTATACCTACTAGACGCTAAAATCTAACTATATGTCAAAGGATTTTATTTTTTGAAGGTTTTATCATTTTCTTTTCTTGTTTGCAAAACTGAAAAGTCGATCCACCGGGGGGGGGGGGGGGTGGGTGGGGCGACTTTAAGGGCTCTGCCCAGGTTACCAGTGGCGCACCAAAAATGGTCGTGCGCCACAGGTAATAATTTACCTGTGGCGCACCGTCCATATCTGCGAACTCCCAAAATATCTGCAGATATTTACCTGTGGCGCACGGCCCAACTCGTGCGCCACAGGTACTATAGTTACCTATGGCGCACGACCCTCTGCGCCAAAGGTAATCCCATTACCTGTGGCGCACATGGGTGCCTGTGCGCCACTGGTAGTATCTCCCTGGCTGGACAATTTTGTAGAATTTTACTGTGGCGCACCACCATGCTCGTGCGCCACAGGTAAATTACGAGCATGGTGGTGCGCCACAGGTAAAATTCTACAGAATTGTCCAGCCAGGAGAGAGAATACCAGTGGCACACTGATTACCCCCAAGAGCAAGGGATCACTGTAGCACCTCTCAATGTGGAAATAAGGTATCGATCCGCAGGAGCAAGAAGGAAAAGTTATCTATTCCCTACAACTAAAGTGTCACAAGTTTTAGTTGGTTATGCACTAAACAAGTTTAGAGAACAAGATGTTTGGTTTGATGGATGTAAAAGTATCCCAATCCTCTTCTTTGCAAGAGGACAAGACAAAGGTAGTAGCAAGTAAAAGCTCTCAAAGAGAGAAAGCCCAATCCTCTATGTAGCAAGAGGACAAGCTCAAGTGTGTGTTTCTACGATGCTTGGAAATAAGGCCTAGGGATCATACTTTCACTAGTGGACACTCCCAACAATTGAATACATAGATATTTCCTCTTCACTTTGCTACTCTGAACTATTCTCCGTTGGATAGAAATACCAATCTACTGCGTAGGGCTACAAGAGCATATCTTAAAGTCTGAGTGAACAAACACCACAATATCATAGAACACCAAGACCATCGTGTAGGGCTACAAAAGCACACCTTAAAGTCTGTCTTCCACATCTAGGAAACCCAAGGTCACTATGAGTGCCCCAAAATAGTACTAAACAAACACCACAATTTTATAGTGACATCCAACACAAAGAATAACTCATGGTAAGTATTTCTGTAACCTTTAGCCTAAGAGTCACACACGGTGCGCACACTGTCAACTTCACACCATGGGACAAAGGTGACTCCGGAAATTACATTAATAAAACCATTTGAGTAGCACAAACAATGAAGGAGAAACATCCATGAATTCAATTAGATTACAAAGCTCATGATCACATAAAGATCACATCATGGGAGAGGGAGATGAACCACATAGCTACCGGTAGAGCCCTGAGCCCCGATGAAGAACTACTCCCTCCACATCATGGTGATGATGGTGAAGAAGTTCTTGCTGTAGATGTTGATGATGAACACGCCGGAGGGGGTGGAGCCCTCCGGAGGCGATTCCGGCGGCGTTTCCCCCCTCCGATCTTCTCCGGCGGCAGCCTTCTGTCTCTCTGTTTCGTGGTTCTGTGTTTCTCCGCCGCCTCCTTTCGCGAAACGCTAGGGGACCTTTTTTATAGGCGTTTTTAGGTCAAGACGGAGTCGGTGGACAAAAAATCGACGGCCACGGAGCTCCGAGGGGGAAACGAGCTGGGCCCACGCGGCCATGTACTTTAGGCCGCGTGGGACCCTCCCATTTCCAGCCTGTTGGGCTCCTGGTCTTCAATTTAAGCCCATTGCGTTCGTCTCGAAAATTCTGAACCGTGCTCTTTGACCTTGCCCTTTTTGGAGTCCCGAAGCTCCCGGAAAGTCTGAAACACTAAAAAAGACGTTTTCTGGAAAAACAGGGTTAATTCCAAATAAATGGGAAAACTATGAAGTATTCCCAAAATCATTATAAAACATTGATATAACCCTTATATGATGCAAATATGATTATAATATAAGCAATTAAAGTGCAAAGTTCATGTATGCATTTTACATGCATCACACACAAGTAGCCATGTGCGCCACAGGTAACTTTTCACCTATAAGCAGTTTTCTACTAGTGGGTTCAGATCCGTATGTACTTTGCAAATCACTTGCGTCTCTACGCAACACTCATCTCAAATGAGTAGATATGGCGTAGTATAAGTTTGGTCTCTGGTGGAACCTTAATTCCTCGGTCTGAATTATGTTGCTAATATTGCTGCAGAATATAGCTTCACAGTTCTGACACGCTCGGAACTACACCAAGTTCATTAAAGAACTTCTTGACTCAAAACACCCTCCAAGGTTGCTGGCAAAAGCATAGATATACTCAGCCTTTCGTTTGTAGAATCCGTCACAATGTTAAACTTTAGAACACATCTAAATCCAGCATGGAATTCTTCCAGCCCACTGCGCTACCTTTAAATAAACACTTAGCCTAATTGAGATTGAAAATCCATTCGTATATGTGACAAGGCTATCATCGGTGTAACAAATTACAACGATTAGTTTGTCACTTCCTCATACGAGAAACATATTCTTAGTTCTACTAAAGTACTCAAGAATATTCTTATTGTTGTCCAGTGATCATCACATGAATCACTCTGGTATATGCTCGTAACACTTTAGAGCATAGGACATCTGGTTGTGTACATATCATGACGTTCATGACAGATTGAAATTACTCACGTGTTTTACTCATCGAGTGTCAAACAAACTCAAGTCTTGCTAAAACTCCGTACGACAAGAACACTTTCTTGACGTTCCCATATTAAACTAATTCAATATTTCTTCTATGTACCTTAACTTAACCTTATTAAGCGCCTCAATTTATCTTCATATATCTTGATGCTCAATACGGTTTTAGTCCAAATCTTTCATTGAAAATCTATTTTCAATGAAACTTTTAATTGCGTCAATTTAAAGATACATGATTTCCGATCAACGATATGTCGTCCACATAAAGTATTAGAAATAAGTCTCAGCGCTCCCACTTACTTTCTTGCAAACACAAGTATCTTCGTTGTTCCTGATGAAATCAAACTCTTTTGACTATTTCATTCAGTGAAGATTCCAACTCCGTGATGCTTACTTCTACCAGTGAAGTTTGCATACCTATCTAGCATTCTATTTATTGACAAAACCCTCGGTTTACCTTCCTGTTAAGGATTGCAGTTTTGTTATCCAGCTGCAATATGTCATATGCAGTGATTGCTAGAATAATCCGTACAGACTTTAAACATCGCTACAGAAGATCCAATCTTATCGTAGTCAACTCTTTGAACTTTGTCGTAAACAATTTTTAGACAAGTCGAATTTTTTTATGGATATGACATCCATGTCTGTTTCTTCATAGATCCATATACGTTCGAAAAGCTAAATACCTTCCGGAGGGACTACCAAACTCCAAGCTTGATTTCGTGTATGGATACTATCTTGTATTTCATCATGTCTAGCCATTTAACGGAGTCAGGGCCCATCATCGCTTCTTTGTATGTGGTCAGTTCATCATTGTTCAACAGTAATACTTCGCATTCGAATCTTTTATTTGATTACAAATTCTACCCAACCTACAAGGTTCAATAGGTATTTCGATCTCCGGGACTACAACACTTTGTAGGCACGGGAGCCATGGGCGTCGTGGCTGCCTCCGGAACGGCTTTCGGTGCTGCCCTACTCTGCTCATCTCACTTAGGTTCAATAACCTTATCGAGTTCCATTGTCCTCCACTCAAAACTTTCGCGAGAAACATCTTCTCGGGAAACAAGCCTCTCTCGTCGATAAACACTTTTGTCTTCGGCTTTATAGTGGAAGGAATACCCAGTTTAGTCCCTGGGATAACCAACAAAGACATTCATCCGATTTTGGTTGTAAACTTATTTACTTATGCCATAACTCATATGGTCGTCATTTCAACTAATGATGATGGTGCTCTATTTAGGGTATCTTCCCATGCCATAACTCATATGGTCGTCATTTCAACTAATGATGATGGTGCTCTATTTAGTGTAAAAGCGGTAGTTTCTAAAGCATAGTTCTCAAAAATATAATGGCAGTTTATTTAATTTACATCGTCGATCTTACCATGTCCAACAAGGCTTGATTATGTCTCTCGAACACCCATACTTCGGTGGCGTTTCGGGAGGCATAAGTTGTGGAATCAATTCCTCAACACTTAGATGTTTGCTCAACTCGTAACTCAAATGTTCTCCTCTATGATCCAATTATAGATTCTTTATTTTCTTGTTATGTATGATTTTATACGTCACGCTGAAATTATTTGAACCTATTCAAATATTTCAGACTTCTTTCTCATCAAATAGACATATCCACATATACCTACTCAATTCATTGACGGAAGTTTATAAAGTAGAAGAATCTACCGCGCACGACTACACATAATGGATCACATACATCAGTATGTATGATTTCCAAAAAGTTAGTTGCTTGTTCAATTTTGGCCTATGAACGGAGTTCTAGTCATTTTCCTTTTAGAAAAGGTTTGCAAGCGTCAAACGATTCAAAAATCAAATGACTCCAAAAGTCTATCTGCATGGAGTTTCTTCATGCGTACCTTTCTAATATGACCTAAACGGCGATGCCACAAATAAGTCGAATTCAAATCATTTAGCCTTGCGGCGTTTAGCATCAGTGTTATGGATGTATATTTCATCAACAAGAATTATAATAACTAATCCATCTTCTATGGAACGCAGTCATAATTTGAACAACCATTGTTTTCATTAGACCGGAACAAAATAACAATTTATTAAGCTCTTTTGAATAAATCTCGATGGCTAGGTGGAATGCCGATGATCCAGAACCAGAAAGAACTTTTCTTGCAAGAAGGAGAGCAGCATCAGTGTCCTCAGTAGAAGATCAAGAGGATAGGCAGTCAGTAATCAACATGGGTGACCAAAACTTGAGAGATTTATGGATTCCCAAGGATCAGTTGGCCAATACAGATGTTGTGATGCCTGCCATCCAGGCAAACAACTGGGAGATCAAGCCTGCATTAATCAACATGGTGCAGCATAATCCATTCAAGGGCAGTGCCTTAGAGAGCCCTCATGAGCATATCAGAAACTTTCTTGAGTATTGCAACACCCTGAAGCTCAATGGAGTACCCCCAGAGGCAATAAGGATGCAGTTGTTTCCATTTTCTCTGTCTGGCCTTGCAAAGATGTGGTTCCATGCATTGCCAACCCACTGCAGAGACACTTGGGAGCATTTGTTGCAAGCATTCTTTGAAAGGTACTTTCCTCCCACCAAGGCAGCTGAGTGCAGAGACAAGATTACAAGATTTGTGAAATATGAAGGTGAAAGCTTGTATGATGCTTGGCAGAGATATCAAGGATTGATCAGAATGTGTCCTAACCATGGACAAGAACAGTGGCTGATTTTGCAAACCTTTTACAAGAGCTTTACAAAGCAGACTAGATCTTTTGTTGATTCAGCAGCTGGTGGAGGTATTATGAACAACACCCTTGATGAAGCCACATCATTGATAGAGAGTATGGCATCCCATAATTTTTCCTGGACCAATGAAAGGACAGTGCATCCAAATCAGCAGTCAGCAATTCAGCTAAGTGGCCAGAATGCCTTAGAAGCAAAGCTTGATAGCCTGACCAACCAGTTGTCACAGCTCATGCAAGAGAAGAATAGCAAGGCAATTGTGCCTGTGAATCAAGTATCATCTGCTTGTTTGATCTGTGGAAATGAAGGTCACTCACCTCAGGAGTGTACCTTATTTGTAAACCCTGGAAACCAAGTAGCTGAAGTGAAGTATGTTCAGAATCAAGGTGCATCTTCTCAGAGCTACAATCCTGCTTGGAGAAACCATCCCAACTTGTCCTACAAAAATACAAATCAGCAGAGCTACCCTCAAGCAGCACAACAGAATTTTGCTCATACAAATCAGCAGAGCTACCCTCAAGCAGCACAACAGAATTTTGCTCATACAAATCAGCAAAATTTCAGACCTCAAGGAAATATGCAGTATCAGCAGTAGCAACAGCAACATCAACAACAACAGCAGCCACAGCAGCAACAGCAAGCAAATCAGTCGAATGCATCTAGCAGTCAGTCAGATATCGGTAAAATGATGAGACTACAGAAGGAAATGTTTAGTGGTATGCAGGAAACTATGAAGATGCAGTCAGAATTGTTCTTCAAAACAATGCAGACACTTACAGCTGGTATTTCTAATGCTCAAGTAGGTCAGTCAGTAAACAAGTTGCCTACACAAGCTGAGAAAAATCCTAAGCAGTGTGGAGCAATTGAGACAGTAGAGGCAGTGACAACTAGAATTGGAGTAAACACAACCCCAGTGCTGAAAACACCATCAAAGATGACTTATGTTGCTCCACCAAGAAGAACAACAGTTCAGCAACCTGTTGACACCGAAAATATTGTAGCAGACCCCGAAAAGGCAGTGGAACCAGCAACTGAAGCTGAAAATGCAAAGAAATCAGCAGAAAAGGCAATGGAAAATACTCCTGCTGTTGACAAACCAGGAGTTACCGCAGCACAACCAGCTCCTGCTATTCAGAAGCCTATTGTTCAAAAGGTCCCATTTCCTGAAAGACTAGAGAAAACT
Source organism: Poa pratensis (assembly GCA_947311845.1). Classification (NCBI taxonomy): domain Eukaryota; kingdom Viridiplantae; phylum Streptophyta; class Magnoliopsida; order Poales; family Poaceae; genus Poa; species Poa pratensis. Next base: position 26,282,029 of record CAMZMU010000104.1, read on the forward strand.
AAGGAAGAAAAGCAATATGGCAAGTTCTTGGAGACCATGAAGGAAGTTCAGATTACTATCCCCATTCTTGATGTAGTGCTACACATCCCTCTCTATGCAAAAATTTTCAAAGACCTGATTACCAAGAAAAGAAATCTAAAAGATCCAGAAATTGTTGCTTTGACAGAGGAATGTAGTGCTGTCATTCTGAATTATATGCCCAAGAAGCTTGGTAATCCAGAGAGTTTTAGTATCCCTTGTGTAGTTGGAAAAATAACATTTACAGCATTATGTGATTTAGGATCATCAGTCAGTGTGCTACCTTTAGCTGTCAGCCAAATTTTGCAGTTAGGAGCTCTGAAGCCTACCTCCATGACACTGCAATTAGCAGACAGAACTCTGAGGAAACCAGCTGGTATTCTTGAAGATGTGCCGGTCCAAGTTGGAAACTTTGCTTATCCAGTAGATTTTGTGGTGCTGGAGATGGAAGACAATTCAGAATCCATGATACTAGGCCGGCCATTTTTGGCAACAGCTAGGGCAATAATTGATGTAAAAGGTGGAACACTAAAATTGCAATTTGGTTCAGAGGAAGCTGAGTTCAGCATGAAGCATGCTTCTCACCTGCCAAACATACTTAAGCAGTGTCACTCCATAGATGTGGTTGACAAGAGTGTGTTGGACACTTTGCAAGAAATGCAGTCAGATGAACCTGAAGCACAAGTGTTTGTGGCAGCTTACAGTGTAAATCCACATCAGCTGTGTGGGATAAATCTTCGTGAAGAAAAAACAGAGGAAGAAGAAAGTAAAATTACTCAGCCAGCTCACCATTCCATTGTGGAGCTAAAAGAATTACCATCTCATCTGAAATATTCATTCTCGGAGAAGGAAAAAATTCATCCAGTGATAATCAGCTCAGCTCTGGATGATGCACAGGAAGAGTCTATTGTCAGTGCTGAGATTATACAAAAATGTGATTGGTTATTCCATTGATGATATCAGAGGCATAGATGAGAAAATTTGCTCTCACATGATACATTTGGAAGAAGGCAGTAAACCAACAAGAGAAGGACAGAGAAGACTGAATCCTGCTATGCAAGATGTTGTTAAGAAGGAAGTTCTAAAATTGATGAAGGCAGGCATGATCTACCCTATCTCTGACATTGAGTGGGTGAGCCCAATTCACATAGTGCCCAAAAAAGGAGGCTATACAGTGGTGGAAAATGAAGAAGGTAGACTGATGACCACAAGACCTGTTACTGGCTGGAGAATGGTTAATGATGTCAGAAAATTGAATAAGGCAACTAGAAAGGATCACTTTCCTTTGCCATTTATGGATCGGATGCTAGAAAGGCTTGCTGGACAGAAATTCTATTGTTACCTAGATGGCTACTCAGGTTTTCTGCAAATTCCCATTCATCCAGCTGATTAAGACAAAACCACATTCACCTGTCCCTATGGAACATTTGCATACAAAAGATTACCATTTGGCCTATGCAATGCAGCTGGCACATTTCAGAGGTGTATGATGTCCATTTTTTCTGATCACATTGAGAAGATCATGGAAGTGTTCATGGATGACTTCACAGTCTATGGAAAGGATTTCATCACTTGTCTGAAAAATTTGACAGCAGTGTTACACAGATGCTCTGAGCAGAACTTGATCCTGAATTGGGAGAAATGCCATTTTCTGGTCACAGAAGGAATTGTGCTTGGACATTTAGTTTCAGCCAGAGGGATAGAAGTGGACAGAGCAAAAGTGGATGTGATTGCTAAATTACCACCTCCTGAAAATGTGAAAGGAATTCAGAGTTTCCTAGGCCATGCTGGTTTTTACAGAAGGTTTATCAAAGATTTCTCTCTAATTGCAAAGCCTCTCACAGAACTGCTAAATCAAGATGTCAAGTTTGTGTTTGATGAAGCAAGTATGCAAGCATTCAATAAGTTGAAAGAAGCTCTCATTACAGCCCCAATTGTGCAGCCACCTGACTGGACTCTGCCTTTTGAGCTGATATGTGATGCTAGTGATTATGCAGTAGGAGCAGTGCTTGGACAAAGGAAGGAGAAAGCTCTTCATGTTATCCATTATGCCAGCAAGACACTAGATGATGCTCAGATCAATTATACCACCACAGAAAAGGAATTACTTGCAGTAGTGTTTGCATTTGATAAGTTCAGGCCATACCTTGTTGGACACAAGTGCATTGTCTATACTGACCATGCAGCAATAAGGTACTTGATCATGAAGAAAGATGCAAAGCCAAGGCTAATCAGATGTATACTTCTGCTGCATGAATTTGATATAGAGATAAAGGACAAGAAAGGTTCTGAAAATTCAGTGGCAGACCACTTGTCAAGAATTAATTGTCTTGAAAACAGAGAGATACAAGATGGAATACCAGGTGAACAGCTGATGAAAGTGAGTGCAAGTTCTCCATGGTATGCTGACATTGTGAATTACCTTGCTTGTGAAATTATGCCAGCTGAGATGACCTACCAGCAGAGAAAGAAATTTGTGCATGATGGAAAGAGCTACTACTGGGATGAGCTATTCTTGTATAAGTATTGTGCAGATGGAATTGTCAGAAGATGTGTGCCAGCAGAAGAAATAAATGATGTCATGTTCCAATGCCATGCAGGCATGTATGGAGGCCATGCAGGAGTGATGAAGACTCAAGCAAAAATTCTCCAGGCTGGATTCTACTGGCCAAATCTGTTCAAAGATGTGCATGAGTATATCAAGCAGTGTGATCCTTGTCAGAGAGCAGGAAAAATATCAAGAAGAAATGAAATGCCACAGAAGGGAATTCTAGAAGTGGAATTGTTTGATGTGTGGGGAGTAGATTTTGTTGGACCCTTGCCATCATCAAAAGGATACAAACACATATTGGTAGCAGTGGACTATGTGTCCAAATGGATTGAAGCAATACCCACTGTCAGTGCTGATTCCAAGTCTGTCTGCAAATTATTCAAAACAGTCATATTTCCCAGATTTGGAGTACCAAGAGTAGTGATCAGTGATGGTGGAGCTCATTTCAATAATGAACAGCTAGAGAAGCTCCTGAGCAAGTATGGTGTGAAAAAACACAGAGTGACAACACCTTATCACCCTCAAGCCAATGGACAAGTGGAATTGTCCAACAGAGAAGTAAAACAGATTCTTGAGAAAATTGTGTCCAAGTCCAGAGGAGATTGGTCAATGAAGTTACCAGATGCCTTGTGGGCATATAGGACAGGCTACAAAACACCAATTGGAATGTCACCATTCATAATTGTGTATGGAAAAGCATGTCACTTACCAGTTTAGTTGGAGCACAGAGCTCAGTGGACAATAAGGATGCTGAACATGGATTTAGGAAAGGCTGGAGAAGCAAGAAAGCTCCAGATGTGTGAATTAGAAGAGCTGAGAAATGATGCTTATGAGAGTGCCAAGATATACAAGGAAAAGGCCAAGAAGTGGCATGACAAGCACATACTCAGAAAAGATTTCAGTGTTGGACAGACAGTCTTGGTGTATGATTCCAAGTTGCATTTGTTCTCCGGAAAATTCAAGTCAAGATGGTTTGGTCCCTGTGTTATCAAGAGAGACCTAGGACATGGTGCATTTGAAGTGCAGAGCTCAACATAGGGTACTTTCAAGGTAAATGGTCAGAGGCTGAAGCATTACAGAGCAGGAGAGCAGTTGAACACTGAGGACAATGAGGAAACAGATGATGATAAAGATGATGAGACAGAGGTTGTGCCCAATGCATCCTCTACAACTAATAACCAGTGAAAAAGCTACAGTCAGGCTCATGACTATAAACAAGCGCTCATCAGGAGGCAGCCTGATACCTTTTTATGTTATTTACATTTTTATTTCCTTTATTTGCTTTGTTTTGTGTGTTCTGCTTTGTGTCTTTGTTTTTCAGATTTTGAATAAAGGAGAATGGAGAAGTCTTGACTATGATCTCATGAAGCAAGAGGCAGAAGTGAACACCAGGTGGAAACATTCCAATCCTTAATCATTTTACAGCACAAAATTATTGCTATGCCATGTCTATGAACTATGATCAATTTGGCAAATTATAGCTGTTTCAGTAAAAGTTTCCTTGTATTACTCTGTTCCGATCAATTAGCATTTCATTTTGTTGTGAATCTTGCATTTTATCTGGTCATTATTCTTGCAAAAGCTTATGTTCAGAAGCAACTATCAAAACAGAATTTATTCATTTCTCTGTTCAAAACTTTTGGAATACTAGATAATGCAAATGACACAGAAATTGAATGTGATGATCCATTTTAGAGCCATGTACTAACTGTATTTCTGCACGTTTGCATTTTTTGCATTAGCAATCATGATCTCTGGATTGTGATTTGTGAAGCACTAACCATGAAACTAACTGAAAATTTAGTAACAGCAAACAATTTTTGCATTAGCTACTGTGATCTCTGGATTGGAGTATGTGAAGCACTAACTGAAATTCTATAACTGAAACTGAAGCAATTTTGGCATTAGCAGTTATGATCTTTGGATTGTAACCTGTGAAGCACTAACTATGTTAACTTGACAAGAAAATGACCTACTAACTCATTTTATGCATTTGCACTAGCCTACTATGTTCCTGGGAACTGTAGCAGGTGAAGCACTGACTATGCATGCATATGACATCTATCTCTGCATTATGGCTATTTTCTGGATCATTTCTTTTCAATTTCCTTATCAACCGTCTTATCTTGTTAATCCAGAGTATTTGGACTTAGAAATGATTAAATCCTGCTATTTGAAACTTGTTTCCAAACTAGCATTTGCTCTAATAGTAAACAGAACTGCAATGAATCAAATTTAAATGAACTGCTAAATTTTCAGAACTAAGTACTGTTCATCTTAAAACTATTGTCACTAGAACGTCATTTTGCTTTACTTGGGGACAAGCAAAGGTTTGGGTCTGGGGGTTTGATCATCATCATTTTTATGCATTATTCATAGCCCTAAAACCCCAAAAACCTCACTGCATCAACATCCAGTGAAGCATTTATCTGCATTTTACAGTGCTTTTCATCCATTTTGTAGTTCAGTGCGCAAAGGCACACAATTCTTCAGAAGATGCAATTTCAGATGTTCAGAAGTGACCCAGGCCAATACACTGAAGTTACCCCTCTGTTGCTGAAGGAGTCACCCACCTTATCTGACAGAAGTTACCCACCAGTGTAATTCTGTCAGTACAATCTGAAGAGCAACCAAATGTTTGATGGAATTCAGAGTACAAATCAAGCAAGAAGCAGTACACAAGTAAACCCAATGCAGCAGAGAAGATGGCCATGCTCAACAAGATCAAATCAAGTCAGAAATGCTGAAGAACATATGTGCTAGATGATGAATAGTGCACTGACAGAGTAATGCAATTTCTATCAGTTAAGCAAATTCTCCAAGTTCCAGTGCAAGCAATGCACAAATGTAGTAGCACAAGGTCCCATGAGAAGATAAGAAGCAATTCAAATGTGTTTGAATCAGAAGAGAGGGAAAGAATCAACTTGGAGATCAAGGAAACCCAAAAAGGCAAGAAGTGCAAAAGAGGGAACACCCCATGTGCAGGAAAGTAGAGGAAGCTTCACCACCTCTCCACCTCGGGTCACACCTCCACCACAATTGGAAAAGGTCCATAAAAGCCACCACACCACCACAGCATCCATCACTCATCCAGCTCACTTCCATCCATCGACAGCCACCACCACACCATCCTCTCTGCCACTTTTCCACCAAACCCCAAGAACACCTAGAACTCCTCAAGAACAGCAAGAAGAAGAACAAGAAGAGCAAGATCAAGATGAACATGGAGATCAGGAGAAGAAGCACAAGGCCTTGGTGATCTGAAGCACAAGAACTGCAACTCTGCATCCACCCTTGTCTACTCCTCTGCTTCCCCTGCTTCGACAGTGTTTCAGTGAGCTCTAGCCAAGGATTCCTCTCCATTCCCTTGTGTAGTCTTGTGTTGAACTGAGTAGATCATCCATCTGTAAGTAGGGCTTGTGATATTGGCAATTGCAGTGATTTGAGTGACACAATTCTCTGTCTTTTCCGAATATTTGCATGATCTACTTGTTGTGTGGTTTGATCTGTGTGTGCAAGGCAAGTCCCTGCATACTTTGTGTTGTGATTCCATCCCTAGCCTTCATTTGCTTGTTAACTCACTTTGATCTGGCCTGACAAACCAGAAAGGAGTGATCTTTGTGTTGATTTTTTGCTTCCTTGCCTAAACCTGCTAAAACCCTGTGCTGGCAAGACAAGTCTCTGCCAGTGTTGAAGTAATTCTTGTTCCCTGTCTAAACCTTGCTTGGATCCTTGCTAGGCTCTAGATTGACAACCCAGAGGCTAGAAGTTAATTTCTGAATTTTTAGTTCTTAAACCCTTTTTCCCAAAACCTTTACTTTTCTGTTTAAAACCTGAAAACCTGAAATTTGAACTAGCTCTAGCTTCTGCCAACACTTAGAACCAGCATAAGACTTGTTGATCCCTGTGGAGACGATAACAAACACCCCCCTATAATCACAGCATTGATCATGGGTGCAGCGCCAGCTTCTGCAGCCTTCGGATTTGGGATTTTATCCGATGGGCAAGGAAGAGAACCATCCACAAAACAATAGAGAAGATTGCTCCGGAGGATCGGCATCACTTGTGTACGCCAGAAGAGGTAGTTGTCCCCGGAAAGCTTGATCGTGATCTGGTTCGATAGGTTGATCGGCGTCGCTGGTATGACAGACACCATGGCGCTTGCTCCGACAGAAGCGCCACCAGAGGGAGCTGAGGCCACAGCCGAGGTAGTGGAGAAGGCTCCAGAGGTAGCGCTGGAGTTTGTCGATGAAGTGGCCATGGAGGACGGCAGGGGCAGAACGGAAGTAGGTCCGATCTAGGGTTTAAATCTGATACCATGAAAACGTGGTACATATATGAGTATAGGAGGGGAATCACACAACACCACATAGGGCCGGCGTCATGCATTATATAGTAGGGCATTACATGGTATAGTACAACTAGTGTTTAGGTCGGTTTATACAGTTACCGTACACGTACAACATACAGTTTATCAGTCGCTATAACTATTGTGCCAAATGGCAAGATTTGGGTGTGTGTGGTGGTATCACGGTTCCTGCTCCACCGTCTGGCGGCAGAGCTGGAGAAGAGCGATGCAAGGTCGGGCAAGTGTGATCCCACAAGGCCAAGTTCATATGATCGGATCTCGTCTATGGATGTGTGAGTTTGACGAATTACCAAGCCATTCGAAATAAACTTTTAGAGCATAGCTACATTTACTGAAAACTTGAAGGAACTCGAATATGCATGTATTATTTATTAGGTTTAGGTGCCATGGTAGTTTGTGAAATTTTACAAAGCACGTAGTCATGTTTCCCATGATATTCCGTCTGTCGGGGGGCTACCCCGGAGTAGGGTCATGATATGATGTAAGCGGTGTCCAAGAGTGGACTAAGGTATAGGAAAACCGAGACAGCAAGGCCCAGAAGGGCCGAGGTATGGGGCTGAAGTAAACCGACCTAGCTAGGCCCTGAAGGGGCCGAGGAAAGGTATTGCTGTAAACCGAAATAGCCAGGCCCAGAAGGGGCCGGGATATGGTAACCGAGATATGCTGCCCGACATATGTATGTCGGTATCTACATGTTTTCTCTTATATGCAGGGGAGAATAACCGAGTAAGTGAAATCCGACATATCCATGCCGAGTTAACAAGAGGAGGCGAGTTAGCTCGGTTGGAAGTTAATGCAAAGGTCACATCCCGCCTGACACGGGAGCGTGGCAGAAGGGATGGCGCAGAGGCGAGGTGACTGGGATCCTTATCTCTGACACAGGGCGCATGTGGGAGCAGATAACGAGACAATGCTGGGCTCGAGGCAAGGTATGTCCAGTCCTGTCCGGGGAAGATTCCACTTTGATGACCAAGATGCTGACCCGGGCGTGCTCATAGGTTGCAGAGGCCATCATCAGGAGCACGCTGCTGACACGGATGGGAGAGGCTACAGTGCCGAGTTTGGACCGTAGCTGTTTGGACCGTATCTCGGTTTTGGCTATATAAGGAGCCCTTCCCCCTCCTGCGTGAGGGACGAACCCCTGAGATACTTTTCACCCCTTAGTGGCATCTGCTAGCTAGTGCTTGTTCTCCGTTGTTGGATCATACAGCTCGAGGAGCACTTGTGTATTTCGATACCCCGAGATATATCCGGGACAGACAGGCAGGAGTAGGGGTTTTACGTCCTCACGAGGGCCCTGAACCTGGGTAGATTGTGGTGTGCTCTGTGTTTTCCGTGTGCGCTCCTTAGCGCGCTAGCCCTCCCCGGTGCCATCAGCGTCCATCGGCCCCAACATAAGCCATCATATGGCATCTGCCGTGATCACTCCCCGACAGTTGGCACCCACCGTGGGGTAGACAGCGGCGCTGGCTGGTGTGTTCATCCGGACGGGCTCCATCATCGCCTCGGGCGAGCGCGTGGTCAGTGGCCTCGTCCACAGACTCGGCTCGCTGAACTTCATCAGCGACAATGCGGGCTGCTTCGGCAGCAGGCCACTCCCGAGGAACGGCTGCCTCGTCAACTTCGGTACGTTCGAGGTATACGTCGCCACCGAGTTTGTCTGCAAGTACCCCGAGCAGGTGCTTGTAGCAGAAGATCCCCCTGCTGTCTGTGCGGCTCGCGGCCGGCATATCGCTCGCCTCGGGAGCTGCGCAGAGGTCAGGATGACCGGATCTCTGGGTGCTGCCAGCAAAGGCAATGCCAGCAATCTTGCCGACAAAAACACCAGATCGGCGAAAATGCCGCTGGAGAGGGAGGAGAACCTCCTCGACCAGGCCGGTGCATCCCATGTGCCGGTCAGACCAGCTCCGCTGGAAGATATCATAGAGAAGTTGGCTGTGCCGGTAAATACCGGGGTAGATGCTGTTCTGACAGCCGCCGAGTTAGAGGTGCAGCGTCAGAAGCTGCATCAGGAGGCCATTGAGATAGCAGAGGTAAGGAGAGAGTTCCAGATGACTCTCCGCGAGTATAACAAAGCTCATGGTTTTACTCCGATAGCAGCTCGTCCTAGTCGCATAGAGGAGGTGCGCAAAAGAGGCAAGGGCCTCAACGCCGAGATTGATAGAGATGGTAGATCGAGTTCTGGTAGAACTCCCAGCCACGTGTCGGCTGAAAAGCCCATGTATAGTTCCCCTGCTAAGACTCTTAGAGCTGCCGAGGCAGAAAGAGCCGAGTTATCTAGTTTATCCGGAGAAGCTCTCCATAGGCAACAAGACCGAGTTAATGAGCTGCTAGGTGTTGCAGTGCGGCAAAATGAGACCTATCTTAGGGGCAACACAGCTGCAGGTGGATCCGAGATAATTCACTCGGCTAAAGGAGCGAGTGAAAGGTCCAAGGGACAAGCTTCATCACCGCATGTCGGTGGAGGTCGTGACCGGAGTGTGAACTCTGGTAAAAACAGGCAGATGCTGACGTATGATCCGACATTTGCCGGAAAACAGTTAGTAGGGCAAGGCAGTGTCGGCCGGGGTAAAAGCAATCCCGGTCCGGGCAATCCAGGTGCCGGAAAAAGTAACTCGGATGGCCGAGGCTACCCACCTCGGTATCCGACACAGAATCTACCACGTCTGCAGCAAAATATCCCGCATGTTCAGCAGCCCCGAGGTAATGACCCGGAGGCTGATCGTTATGATGATGGTTACTCGGCTATGGAGAGAGCCGGGTATCAGAGATATGACAGTGCGCTGGGAGCTCGGTTGGGACCTCGCCAGCTCTCAGCAAATGACGCACGCTACAAGCTGGACAGGATCTATATGTCGGAGATGCTGGAAGAGCAAGGCCCACCTGGCCCTACATGCTTTGGACCTCGGATCATGAGGGAGCCACCGGTGCCGCACTTTCAGTTGAACCGGGGCGCAAGGAGATATGACGGCAGCACTAAGCCGGAGGACTAGCTGACAGATTATGTGTCGGCAGTGCATATTGCGGGAGGAAACCGTCGTTGGAAGGGCCAGCCCGGATCTGGCTAAACAATTTGCGGTAAGGTATATTCCGCAGATGTTGGAAGGGCTAGCCCGGATCTGGCTAAACAATTTGCGGGAGGGCAGTGTGGACAGCTGGTTGGACTTCGAAGACGCTTTTGTTAGCAATTTCTCCAGCACGTACAAGAGGCCGAATCGTCCTCAGCAGCTTGCCATGTGCAAGCAGAGGAGTGATGAAACTGACCGGGATTACTTGACTCGGTGGAGTACAGTTCGCAATTCCTGCGAAGGAGTTGTTGAAGCGCAGGCCATCTCATGGTTTGCTCAGGGGTGCCGACACGGCTCCATGCTCTGGCAGAAATTGCATAGGGAAATGCCAGCCACCTTGGCTGAGACAATCCGGATTGCGGATAGCTATGCATTGGGAGATCCGATGCAACCCTTGCTAAACTCGGTGGAACCGAGTAGAAGAAACCTGGTCAACCATGGACCTGGACCCTCCAGGTGAGGTGACCACCAGGATTTCGGGAACAAGAGAAGAGAGGACAGGCCGGATTATCGGTATGGTGCAAACCAAGTTGCTGCTGTGAACCAAGATCAGCCAGATGCTGGGAGCAGCCAGCGTCAAAAGAACAGTGGTCCTGCATGGGGCCAAAACCAAGATGGGAAGAGACAGTTTGGGGACCAGAAGAAGCCTTGGGAAGATAGGCCGAGGTTAACGTATGAGGCAATGCTGGATGGGCCTTGCAGTTATCATACGCACGACCCACGTAGACCGGCTAACCATTCAACTCGGTAGTGCAGCTGGTATCAGCGCACACTGAAGGAAGGGGGAGGATCCGGAGTAAATCAGCAGATAGGTACACCTCAGAGACCTCCCGCACAGAGGCCTGTACCACTCACTGGGGCAAACACTATTCCTGTGAATGCACCTCCTCCGAGGCCAGCAGCTCCGAGACCTGTTAACCAAGTGAATGTCGGAGGCGGCAATGGTAATGCTGGTCCCAGTCGCCCGGCAGAATGTCGCCAGGGTGAGTATAGAGAGGCTCATCAGAGCTATGTGGTCTTTGTGACCGAGGCAACGGATAAGCAGTGTCTGAGTCGGCGTTTAATGGAGGTGAACGCCGTTATGCCGGCTATACCGAAATATATGAACTGGGCCGATCAGAAGGTCAGTTGGAGCATAGATGATCATCCTCGGATCATGCCGAGCCCGGGAGGTTACGCTCTAGTTGTGGATCCGACATTCATCGGGCCCACCATCAATGTCAGGTTCACTCGAGTTCTCATTGACAATGGGAGCAGTATCAACATCATGTACCGAGACACCATGGTGAAAATGGGTATCTTGGCAAACATGCTGCAACCGAGTCGCACCACATTCCATGGTATAGTGCCAGGTGTCTCATGTGCACCAATGGGCAAAATTTGGGTTGATGTGTTATTCGGCACTAAGGATAACTGCAGAACTGAGAGCATCGAGTTCGAGGTGGTGGACCTCGAAAGTCCATACCATGCTTTGCTCGGTAGGCCAGCTTTGGCCAAGTTCATGATATCCACTCATGTGGCTTACCTCAAAATGAAGCTGCCGGGTCCTAATGGAATCATCACTATCTCGGGGAACCATAAGCGTTCCTTGGAGTGTGCCTCGGCTGGCTCGTGTCTGGCCGAGTCATTGATCATTGCTGCGGAGAAGAAGAGAATCCATGAAGTGGTGGCGCTGGCTCAGTCAGCGCAACTCGGTATGCCGGGTATGATTAACCCGGAGCAGAATGCGGCATTCCAGGTGCCAAAAGAGACAAAGAAGATCAATGTTGACCCGGCTTCCCAGAGCACAACGTCATCATTGGTACCGGGTTAACTGAGAAATAGGAAGGCGAGCTCAGTCACTTCCTCCGTGAGAATCGGGATATCTTTGCATGGTCAAATCATGACCTGCCAGGTGTTCCGAGGGAGTTGGCTGAGCACTCTTTGTTCGTCAGACCGGATATGAAACCGGTGAAGCAACCTATGCGACGTCTCTCGGATGAGAGGAGAAAAGTGATAGGTGATGAGCTGGCCAAGTTGCTTGCATCGGGCTTCATCATGGAAGTGCTGCACCCGGACTGGTTGTCTAACCCGGTCTTGGTGGAAAAGAAAAAGGAAGAAAACCCGAATGTGGCCATAGTGTGGCGCATGTGTATAGATTTCACGAACTTGAACAAGGCATGTCCTAAGGATCCATTCCCGCTGCCTCGGATTGATCAAGTGATCGATTCCACAGCCGGGTGTGAGCTGTTATCCTTTGTGGATGCATATTCTGGTTTTCACCAGATACCACTGAACCCAGCTGATCAAATAAAAACTGCTTTCATTACCCCGTACGGGGCTTATTGCTTTCGTGTTATGACTTTGGTTTGAGAAATGCTGGTGCTACTTACAGAGATGTATGCAAAAATGCTTGCATGATCAAATAGGCAAAAATGCGCAGGTGTATGTCGATGATATCGTCATCAAAACTAAAGAAAAGCCACTCTGATTGATGATCTCAGAGAAACATTTCGAATCTAGGAGATTCGGATGAAACTTAACCCGGGTAAGTGTACATTTGGTGTGCCGGCAGGCAAGTTACTCGGTTTCCTCATGTCAAGCCGAGGTATCGAGGTAAATCCGACAAAATCCGTGCTATTGAAAGCATGAGATTGCCGAGATGTCTCAAGATGTGCAAAAGTTCACTGGTTGCTTGGCATCCTTAAGTCGGTTTGTTAGCAGGCTGGGAGAAAAGGCATTGCCTTTATACCAGCTAATGAAGAAAAGTGATAGTTTCATGTGGACCCCGCAAGCGGATGCGGCGTTCACCGAGTTAAAAAAGATGTTAGCAACTGCACCGATACTGGCCTCACCATTACCCAAAGAGCCGATGTTGCTCTACATTGCAGCCACAAACCGAGTTGTTAGTGCAGTAGTGGTGGTGGAGAGAGAAGAAAATGGCAAAACCGTGCAGAGGCCGGTATATTACCTGAGCGAGGTGATCTCGCTGTCCAAGCAAAATTATCCTCACTACCAAAAATGACCTATGGTGTCTATATGGCAGCCAAGAAGTTGAAACATTACTTCCAGGAGCATTCAATCACAGTGTGTGTGAGGCTCCTATCTCGGAGATCATCAATTGCAAAGATGCAAGTGGCCGAGTAGCCAAGTGGGCCATAGAGGTGTCCCCTTACACACCACATTATGAGAGAAGAGATGCCATCAAATCTCAGGCACTGCCGGATTTCTTGGTAGATTGGGCCGAGATGCAATATGAACCACCACTGCCTGACTCCAATTACTGGAGAATGCATTTTGATGGCTCCAAGACAAAAATTGGTTTGGGTGCCGGGGTAGTCCTTACCTCGCCAAAGCGGACCAGCTGAGATATGTGTTGCAAATTCATTTTGCGGCATCTAACAATGTGGCCGAGTATGAGGCACTTGTTCATGGGCTCAATGTGGCCAAGGAAATTGGTATTCGCCGGATAGAATGCTTCGGAGACTCGGATTTGTGGTGCAGCAAGCCTCGGGAAATTGGGATGCTTTGGACGCCAATATGGCGTTATATCGGTTTCATGTACAGAAGATCTCGGGTTCTTTGAAGGTTGCGAGTTCAAGCATATACCTCGGACAGAAAATGAAGCTGCCGATATACTGTCCAAGCTAGGTTCATCTCGGGATCCAATTCCACCCGGCATATCCTTGGAGCATCTCAGGAAGCCATCAATCAAACCTCGCCCGAGTCCGAGTCAATCTTTATCCCGGCGAAACCGGAATCTGGTGTTGTTCCCATGGACATCGATGTCGGGTGCATTTGGGAGAACCCGGGGACTGATTGGCAGATCTCGGGGACTGGTTACTCAATGTCGGGGAAGCAATGTCGGTTGATTTCATGGAGGTGGATGATCCGTTGTTTCCTGTGCATCCTGTGCCGGAATGGGCACAACCTATAATGGGTATATGATGGATGGAAGTTTGCCAAGTAATGAAGTTGAGGCCAGGCAAGTGCAAAGAAGATCCAAGGCATACACCATCATCAACCAGGAGTTATACAAGAGAAGTGTGACCGAGGTGCTGCAACGCTGTGTTGAGCCGCAGGAAGGGCAAGAGATGCTCCTGGAAATTCATCAAGGAGAGTGTGGTCATCATGCTTCATCAAGAGCCTTGGTGGCTAAAGTATTCCGGCATGGGTTTTATTGGCCCAATGCTTTGAATCAGGCAGAAGATATCGTCCGAAAGTGTGAGGGATGTCAGAGATTTGCTAAGAAGATCCACCTGCCAGCTTCGGCACTCAAGACAATTCCAATCACTTGGCCCTTTGCAGTTTGGTGTCTGGATATGGTGGGAGAATTCAAGCCAGCCCGAGGTAACATGACTCATATGCTGGTGATGGTGGACAAGTTCACCAAGTGGATCGAGGTGAAGCCAATCAGGAAGTGTGATGGCCACACAGCTGTGTCCTTTTTGAAGGACATCATTTTGAGATATGGTTACCCCCATAGCATTATCTCGGATAATGGCACAAACTTTGCTGTGGGAGAATTTGCTCGGTTCTGTGCTGAAAAGGGAATTCGGTTGGACATAGCCTCGGTGGCGCACCCAGAGGCAAATGGGCAAGTGGAAAGAGCAAATGCATTGGTGCTGGCCGGCATAAAAGCTCGGTTGATTGAGCCACTGTTGCGAACTCCGGGTGCTGGATAGAGGAAATACCAGCAGTATGTGGGGTCTAAGGACCACACCGAATCGTTCAACTGGCTATACGCCATTCTTTCTGGTCTATGGAGCAGAAGCGGTCTTGCCAACCGACATAGAATATGACGCGCCGAGAGTTGTTGTACACTGAGACCGAGGCAAAAGAAGCTCGGGAAAACGGTGTTGATTTGCTCGAAGAAGCAAGAGAGCTGACCTTATCTCGGTCAGCGATATATCAGCAAAATCTCCGACGCTATCATAGCCGGAAGATTAGCCCTCGGGTGTTCCAAGAAGGAGACATGGTGCTTAGGCTGGAGCAGCGTTCTGCAGGCCGACAAAATTGTCACCTCCATGGGAGGGACCGTTCATTGTGAGCAAGGCTCTGCACAATGATTCATACTATCTTATAGATGCGCAGGCACCGAGGAAAAATGTAATGGACAAATCCGGAGAGGAACCAAACGACCCTGGAATGTAGCTCTACTCCGACCCTTTTACTCATAAGGGCGCAATGTATGTATCTCGGTTTCCTTTGAATAAAGTGTTGGCACTCCGAAACGTAACTCGGGGACTGCCTTTTGTCTATATGCATGTGTTTTTTCTGTTTTATCTGTGTTGTTTATATGTCGGATGGTTTTTTGACCCCTTTTCAAAGCTCAAGTAATGTATGCTATACTGTTATGATCTTGTGACTCGACTGACGAACGCCAAAATGGCAGTCAAGAGCAGAGGTTATGGTGTGTGGTAAACATGAAAACGAACTCGGGGACTTGGTTCAAAAATTATCCGACATATGTTGTTTACTAACCCGGTTTTTTCATTCCTTTTCTTTATGTCGGATGACTCTGAATCGTACCTCAAAATTTACAAGTACTGTATGCTATAATTTTGGTCTTGTGACTCGACTGTCGAACGCCGAAATGGTAGACAAGAGCAAAGATTACTAAGTATAGTAAACGAGAAAGTAAACTCGGGGACTTGATGCAAAGTGATCCGGCATTGAGCCGTTTTCAATAAAGATAGCGAGATAAGAGTAGCACTGCGAAATACTTAAAAGTGTATTTACATCTGCACCCGGCATTCCGGGGATTTAACGATTCAACTTTTAATGAGTTCAAGCAGCTGCGTGGGAGGAACTCGGATCGGAAGAAGCGGTGCGAGTCGAAGGAGCAGTCTCGATAGGAGAGGTGCCGGGGATGTCGGTTGCTGTTGGCTGGGCAGTGTCGACTGCTGCGTCAGTGGCATTGCCGCGAGGTTCAACCTCGGTCTCCTCGTCAGTTTCCTCTGCCTCGTCATCATCCTCTTCATCTTCACCGTCGGAGTAAGCGGGGCCAGGAATGAAGTATTGAGTTTGAGCGTAGCTGGCCATGAAGGAAGCTGCCTCCTTGCGGCTTTCGATCAATGTCGGATCCGAGGTCCATTTTGAATCAGAGCGCAGAGATTGAAGTACTCTCAGGTCGATGGACTCGTACCATGAAAGCACAAATGTCAGAGCTTGATCTGCGCCGGCACGAGCTGAGGATGATCTCCACTCTCGGAGCCTTGTCTCGGCAGTCAGCAGGCACTTGGATAACTCGGCAACGGAGGCTGGAGCCACGGACTCTGGCCATAGAGAGTTGTAAACCCGGATACCAGCGCTAAGGAGATCGGTGCCAATGCACTTCAGAGGAGATATGCGAGTATCCAGAGCCGTCAAATGATCTTCAATGTCCCATTCCTCCGGGATCGGGCCAGACTCTGCTCTCTTGGCTCGTGCCTTGCGGACAGTGTTTACTACAGCGGCCTTGGAGTGGGAGAATTGCTCTGAAGAAAGAAAAACTATTGCCGAGTTAAGCCATATACCGGCATATTCCTAATGTCGATAGAAGCAAAGGGAATGAAAAGAAAGGAGTGGAAACTCACTGTCCATCTCGTTGTTGATCCGGGTGAGCTTGGCTAGCCAGCTGTCGCATTTGGCCTTGAGGGCATCCAGTTCTTGTTGAACCGAGGTGGCACGAGTCTCGGTCTGGTCAAGGAGCTCCTTATGCTTCGCAGCATCGGCTTCCCGCTGCTTCAGAGTTTTCTCCAGCTCAGATTTCGCATTCTGAGCTCGTTCAAGCTCCTGCTGGAGCCGAGATACCTCGGTTTTCTCCTTCTGGAGTGCAGCGTTATGCGCATTCTCCTTGTGCTTCATATCCTCCTTCAACTGCTTGTAGGAGCTCTTGAGTTTGTTATGGTCCAGGAGCAGCTTCTTGAATACTGCAGTCCGAGCATTGGTGCAGTCCTGAAAAAAGCAAAGTGTTAGTTTAATTTGTTGAAGATACAGGCCGAGTAAAACTGGATCCGAATCTCGGGACTGGATGTCGGATTTTTTGAGCTTGCTGATGAAAATTTTGTGAAGATTCGCACCGAGTGATCTTTACTCGGGAGAGCGTCGATCACTCGATCCAGATCTCGGGGACTGGGGATTATATATATTTATCTTCTATTGCAAATGAAAGAAAGGTGTGGCCGAGGAAAGTTTACCTCGACGACCTGGCTGGCTCGAAGGGTCGCAACTTGCAAGCTGTGCATGGACTGAACAAGTGCGCTGGGCCAGCTGGATGTCGGTTGGCCGGATTCGCAGAAGAAACCTCGCCAGTATCGGCGGCATTCCAATCCATATGGTACTGCTCCTCTGAGCCCAAGCTATGTCCGCTTTGAGTTCAAAGCTGAGGAAAACCCCAGCTGCCAGTGGAAACTCGGGAAAGAGAGGCAATGCAAGCTTGGTGGGCCGGTGTGGTGGTTGGAGTCAGCGCCACTTGTTTCTCCGGGTTAACAAGTTGTTTCCCGGTGGCCGCTTGTTTCTGTGCCGGCTTGAGCGGTGGAGTAACTTTCCGAGTTGATAACTCGGTGGACTTTGTAGTGGACTTCGGCGGCGGCTGCTGCTGTTGTTGTTGTTGCTGTTGCTGTGGCTGCGGCTGCTGCTGTGGTGATAGAGGTTGTTGCTTCTGATCCGGTGCTAGCGGAGTCTCGGTCCGCTCCGTCTCGGAGTCCGGAATATGGGCACCCGGATCATTGTCTCGGTCAAGAGCCGAGGTTTCTGGGGCATCTTGGCCTCCTCCAAGCGCGGCATCAGAAGCCGGCAGCAGTATGACAGGTGGAGTTTTGTGAGCTGGAGAGGGACTCGCCCTTGCTGGGCAAGCATCTCCGGTGTCGGTCGACCGAGGTACCGCTGGTGGCCGGATAGGTGAGCGCACGTTGGATGCGCTCCAGTTAACGTCAAGGGGAGCCCTGCATCGAGACAGGAACAGAGGTTACCTCGGGGAAGTGTTATCTCGGTTAGAGGAAGAAAGGGACATGAGCATATATCGGCGAAGGATGTCTTACCCTTCTGTAACGGGAGGCATCTTCTTGCTCCGGGCTTTTGTCCCGGCTTCTTCCGCATCTTCTGTTTCTTCGCGGCAGGGGCCGGGGATGTGGCGGTCTCGGTATCCGAGGTACCGGTCCCTGCGTGTTTGCGAGACGCGCCTTGGTTGCTCGTGGTAGCAGGGCCCGAACTCGGAGCTTGGCCTGCCGGATCAACTGGTGCCGAGGGTATTGGGTGAGCATATGCGAGGGGACGAGCATCAAATACCTCAAGAATTTCGCAATCATGGTCATCGTCATCATTACCCGAGGCAGAGGCGCCAGCAGGAGGAATCGGCATGTGATCTTCGTCGTCCGGGTCTTCAACCTCGGTGACGGCCGGGCGGTCAAATCTTGGCCCCATGTGGCGGAGGGATTAGATCCGTCCTCCCTGGTTTGCCGAGCAAATAGCTGCAGTGCAGAGGCAGTGAAACCGAGTTATTCTAGAAGCAAAGTAATGCAGAGATAAAAATTGTGTCGGCAGGCAAAGTATGTCGGTCGAGTTGGTATGTTACTTACTCGGTCCAGAAGCCGAGTCCTGTTGTGCGGTTCTTTGCCCCATGCCCATTTCTCGGCATCTTCATCTTGGCGATGGACTTGACGCGTCTCCGAACCTCGGCTTTGCTCAGCTCGTGAGTGCTGTGCCGAGTAGGGTCATATCGGCCACTCATGTGGCAGATCTTGTGAACTCGGCGCTGGAGGGGGGAAACTCGGCGGCTGATAAAGTTCCTCAAGAGGTCATCAGCTACCATCCCTTCTGACTGGAATGAGATGACATACTTGTGAATCTGGTTGACCTCAAGGTTTGTCTCCTTCGGGTTGTGGTTCCAATTGTGCTGATCTGAGGGGGTGCCGAGTATGAATGTCGGCAGGTTGAGGAGATCGGCATTCTCTGGGCTTTTCACGTAGAAGAACGTGCGTTGCCACTTCCGGCATGACTCCAGGCCCAGAATTCGAGGGAAGATGGAAGATCTCCGAGGTATGATAGTAGCAGCTCCGCACGGGGTCATCTCCTTGGGGAGGTTCTTGTTCTCCGGATTCGGGACGCTCTGCTTCCGGAGTTGGAAATATTTGGCCCAGAGGTCAACTGTGGGCCAGAGTCCGAGATAACCCTCGGAGAAAGCGACATACGCCGAGAGAGTGGTGATGGCGTTCGCTGGAAGGTGGTGAGGTTGGAGATGAAATTTATTTAGGAAAGCTCGGAAGAAGGGGCTCGCTGGGAGTCCAAAGCCGCGCTCGAAGTGCGCGACGAAGACCACGCGTTCTCCGGGTTGCAGTATCGGTTCGGCCTCGGTGCCAGGGACCCGACATATCACCTCTGCTGGAATACGCCGAGTCCGGACCAGCCAATTTATCTCCTCTTGGGTAACGTCGGAGCCTTCCCATCCGGCACGCTCCCCCTCGTCTGCGGCAGTGTCGGCGGGATCCGGGATGTTGCTGGAAGACATCTCGGGAGGATTCTAAGAAGAGGCAGAGATTTGACCGGGATAAGTATCTCGGGTTATTTGAGCAACAAAGGGGAAAAGGAGTAATGGCGGGAAACACGAATTTGCGGCTAAGTGTGTTGCGGAAGGATCTACGGAGAAGGAAAAATAGAAGATAAATGCAAGATACACGGCTTGAATCTAAAGGCGCATAGTGGTGAACTAGTGCAAGGCTAATAACAAGCACGGTGAAGAAGATCTAGAAGAGATCTAAGGTGGCAAACTTAAAATAACCGCAAAGACTTTGAGCAAATTCATCGAAGAAGATAAGTCAGTTCATCGGTGTTCATCGCGGAAGATGAACGTGTTCATTGGCAGTGTTAAGGGTAAGGATCTTACCAGAGGAGTGCAGGGCGCGTCGATGAGGAGCTGGGGCTCGGCGGCGGCGCTGCGGTGGCGTGAAGAACTCCGGTGCGATGGCACAGTGCGCTGTGCTTGGTGCTGTACGCGGCGGCGGCAATGGCACGGAGGGGCAGAGGGATGCGAGGAGGAAGAAGGAGTGGGGAAGAAAAAGAGGAGGGGCCCCCGCTCCCCTATTTATAGGCAAGGGAGGTGTGCGGTTTGCGAAATTACCGCGCACGATTCCCGAAACCGCCACGCGGTTAATTGCGCACGATCTGTGCGGTTAGCGGTAAAAATGGCCGCGTGGCGGGCCGCAAAGCGATAACTGCGCGGGGCGTGGTTAGTGGTGCAGTTACTGGCGCTGGAATCCAGGGGTCACGCAGTAATGCGTGCGCTGACGTGGTCAAAGCACTCAAGTGCCTGGGGGATGTGACAGCTCATAGAGCTCGCGTGACGTGGCTGGCATGCGCTCAGAGGTATGTCTGTCCGCGCGCTGTAACCCAGGCGACACGCAGAGTTGTGCTGCCACGTGCCGTGGCGAAATCTTTGAGAAGATCGAGGAAATCTTCTTGTGTCGGAGAGACCGACATAAGAGTGGATGCCGAAAATGATTGGAGGTTTGGTTCTTGATGTTTGAGGTGGACCGACACAATTGTGTCAGACAGTTGGTTCAGATGGTTTGATTTTGTAAACCTGGTGTGGCCCTTCATCCGAGTCTGCAGGACCGCACCAGCTTCGGGAACTAATGTCGGGGGGCTACCCCGGGTAGGGTCATGATATGATGTAAGCGGTGTCCAAGAGTGGACCAAGGTATAGGAAAACCGAGACAGCAAGGCCCAGAAGGGGCCGAGGTATGGGGCTGAAGTAAACCGACTTAGCTAGGCCCTGAAGGGGCCGAGGAAAGGTATTGCTGTAAGCCGAGATAGCCAGGCCCAGAAGGGGCCGGGATATGGTAACCGAGATATGCTGCCCGACATATGTATGTCGGTATCTACATGTTTTCTCTTATGTGCAGGGGAGAATAACCGAGTAAGTGAAATCCGACATATCCATGCCGAGTTAACAAGAGGAGGCGAGTTAGCTCGGTTGGAAGTCAATGCAAAGGTCACATCCCGCCTGACACGGGAGCGTGGCAGAAGGGATGGCGCAGAGGCAAGGTGACAGGGATCCTTATCTCTGACACAGGGCGCATGTGGGAGCAGATAACGAGGCAATGCTGGGCTCGAGGCAAGGTATGTCCAGTCCTGTCCGGGGAAGATTCCACTGTGATGACCAAGATGCTGACCCGGGCGTGCTCATAGGTGGCAGAGGCCATCATCAGGAGCACGCTGCTGACACGGATGGGAGAGGCTACAGTGCCGAGTTTGGACCATAGCTATTTGGACCGTATCTCGGTTTTGGCTATATAAGGAGCCCTTCCCCCTCCTGCGTGAGGGACGAACCCCTGAGATACTTTTCACCCCTTAGTGGCATCTGCTAGGTAGTGCTTGTTCTCCGTTGTTGGATCATACAGCTCGAGGAGCACTTGTGTATTTCGATACCCTGAGATATATCCGGGACAAACAGGCAGGAGTAGGGGTTTTACCTCCTCACGAGGGCCCTGAACCTGGGTAGATTGTGGTGTGCTCTGTGTTTTCCGTGTGCGCACCTTAGCGCGCTAGCCCTCCCCGGTGCCATCAGTGTCCATCGGCCCCAACATAAGCCATCCTATGGCATCTGCCGTGATCACTCCACGACACCGTCGATCCGTAATTTGACCATCACATAGCACCTCCCTTCATAGTACATTCATTCAGTAGAGCCTCCACTTCCGATCACTGCATCCTATGGCGTGTGTGGGGAGGGGGGAGGGACGTGATTCTCGGTTGGTAAATTATTATACGTAGCCACTGGTAGGGTAGGTTTTTGGGCGGTGGGGTGACGAGATGGTGACAATACCCCACGATAAATAGGTACTCCATGCTTCATCCGCGCCCATATAAGAATTTTTGGAGGTAAGGACCAAATGCACTAGCCATTTCAGCCAAAAAGTGCTAAATTATATAGAAAGAAAATGTTGCATGTCTAGGCTACCGCAAGCCTTAGACATGTGAACGGCGAAGGACGAAATTCTAATTTTAAATAGTGTGTTGGCCGGGTCTTGAACGTGAGACTTATTGGCTCAGATGCAAAAATAAGTATTATGCACAACCCAATAGAACTAACACTAGTAGCTGACTGATATAAGTAGAGCAATCCATGTATATTCTAATAACCTTTCTTAAGTTTGATTCGATGAGGCCTACGTGCGGATAGAAAGAGGCCAAGAGCAATTTCTATTTAAATTATGAAATATGAGACTATCTAGAAACCAAGACCTCTGCTACGATAGCATACTGAATTAATGCACGAATTGGTACAGCTAAAAAGACCAAACAAAAAGAGATGGACAAGCAATATATTTCAACACAGCAGATCTCATCTTGGTCGACCAGGTCGTACTTGATTCATGTGGTTGATAGAGACATTGATCTATGTTGCTTTAGGCCTCTGTTTTCCACTGTATCACCTAATTATCATTGTAGTTGTGCTTTTCTATAATTAACAATAGTTGCATACATGGATAGCATCACCA
Source organism: Poa pratensis (assembly GCA_947311845.1). Classification (NCBI taxonomy): domain Eukaryota; kingdom Viridiplantae; phylum Streptophyta; class Magnoliopsida; order Poales; family Poaceae; genus Poa; species Poa pratensis. The sequence goes on from CAMZMU010000104.1 coordinate 26,304,496, forward strand.
TCACGTATATAAGTATCATGTGCAATGTGGTTAATCGAATTTCGGTTACCGGACTGTAGCTTTGGTTATAAGATTGGCTCAAACCCTAAGTATGTTTTGCAGGTTTTTTGAATTTAAAATGCGTGTATGATAATCACATGATAAATGCATGATAATTTCTCGTAAGAACGGTTACCAAAAACCCTTCCTCCTTAGTCTCCCCGGGTTTAATTGTCGCAGAGGCTAGCTAGATGCAGTCATATGAATCAAAAATTGATTCAGACATGGTTGAAGTTTGATCGAGATGGCTAGCAGTAGCAGTAGCTATGGCAATCATATGTGTTTCCAAGGTTGAAGTGTTTGGGAAAACAAGATCATAAATAATCTAAAGATAAACTAGTGACAGGTTTTTTCTCATAATCCTTCTGAAATATCTTTTCCGTAAAGGCTTGGGGACAAAGGAGGATAGGTAGCTTTATATTTTACTACTCACATTTGTGTTTCTAAAATAGCATTTAAATTATTTTATCATCCGCAATGTTATCAAATTCTGTTATATGGAATGAAATGCAAGTGTTTTCGCTAGCACACAGGCCACATAAACAATCTATCTTTCAGAGAACAAACCCCACAGGTTAGTGACTGCTAGCTAGTTTTCATGTGTGAGATGGAACTAATCAATGCATGCATTCAGCTTTCATGAGACACTATGATTAGGTAAATGTAGTGGATAAAACAATTAATCACCGTCCTTTGCAAGTGAAATTGTGGCGATACATATGCACACTAGGAGAGCTGTCGAAGAATGGAGCATCACTTTGAAACTCAGAAGGTCGAGAGACAACAGACACACTCATTGATGACACCAAAGGAATACTAGCCCAAAGGTTCAAGTAGGAGCCAATTAGTCGATCTCATATCAAGCATGGGCATGAGATCTACCGGGAATTCGGCAAGGATGCATGTACTGGAGCACATCCCCAGTGGTTAGTCCTCACCTCTTGCATTAGAGTGGTGACTACATATCGTTGAGTAGGTTGTGCAAACCCCGGTCGGACAAACGAGAAAAGGTCATGAGATTGCCGTGCTTTGAGAACCGCGGATGTGGTGTGATGATATTTTTGGTTGGCATGTCAGGAGCTCGCCACGCAAAAGCACATAATGATGTTCATTTAGGTGTCCTATGCGGCGTGGAAGCACTGACCGGACTTATTTGGGCCCAGTTCGGAGGAGCGGGAGAATGAGAAGCTGTGCTGCTGGGATCAGCAACAACAACGTGCTTTGATCAGCAGGCTCGGGATCATCACTCGCAAGTGTGAGATCATTGGGGAGGAGGAACTTCGCGCCTACCTAGATCCCTTTGCTCAGCCTCTCCAAATTTGTTTTTTTTTTCGAACACGCAAAAACCTTTGCGTGTCACTTGCATTAGAGAAAAAAGGACAGCATCAACAATGCGGTAACACAGCCAAACAGCAGGTCCTCATAACGACTAAGTGAGGAGGTATCTCAACCTACAAACTACAACAACAACATGAGACATCGCCCAACCTTGCCTCCATCCATGTCGTATCCATTGTCAACTGCTCCCGGGAGGACCATCACTCCAAAACTAACTAGGCCAGAGAACCATCCGCCTATGTGCCAGAGAGAGTCGACAGGTAAAGGGCAGGGCCCGGCTAGAACTGTGTGTTGATCACCGCTAAGACACTAAGACACCGCCGCTGCCCGATCCGGCAAACCAGACCTAGGATTTCCCCCGGTGCTCGAGGGGAAAGTCTAGCAAGAGTCATGCCAACGCCTCCAAAAAGGCAACGGCACCCTCTGGTGCCGTTGACAGCACGACAGCCGTCGCGCGGCAGCCTCTCCAACAAGAGCACATTGTTTGATCCTGCCGAGCAGTAGTTTTTTGTAGCGGCTTGTGCGGTGTGTCGCCTTTTTTTCGCTTTGTCCTTATATATGTCATACTACGGTGTAATCCCTATTTCTATATGGAATTCACGCGGTTAATTTAAACCCAAGCGCGCGTGAATTGGTTGTGTATCAGCTGTTGGCCCTAGTGGATGCGGCGGTGATCTGCCTCCAGGAAACTAAGCTGGCGGTTGTCGCCGATCGCGTGGTTCGGGTATGCTTTAGGTGTGAATGATAAAATAATTGTTTTGCCGCAGCCTAGAAGTGCAGTTTTCTTCCTGGAGACAAACATGGCCACAACGCTAATTACCACCTGGTTTGGGCTCCAAAACGACAATCCAATATGATTCCGTTCTCCTTTTTTGGAAGTTTGAAAGTTAGAATAAGGAGATAGATCACTTGGACAAATAGATACTCTACGTAACAAACTTTTCACAGCAGCATCATTTCGAGTCCCAAATTATTTGAACGCGGAGTTCATGCAGACCATTTTAGGACATACCGTGGCAAACTGGCATGCCAATACAGCTTGGTTACCGACGGCTCCATTATTTGCTTCCAACAGACAACTTCAGTACGACTAGCTTGATCTCCTCCATAGCCGCCTTGACCGCTGAGATCACCTTGTTGTGCGCCTAGATCACCTGGCAGTGCCTTCGCAAATACCTCCATCTACGCCTCTATCACCCCGAGAGCAGCAAATCGAAAAGTCTGAATACCAAATTAATGTTACGATCAAGGGACCTATGGTTTACTTGACCATGCATTTGGTACAGATACTCAGTTTCAGAGAGGAAGTGAAGGTCGTTCGGGAGTGGAGGTCGGAACGGAAAGAGAGAAGACTTGGGGTTCAAAGAGATCGGTTGCTAGTTTATATGTGAACCAATTATATGTAGCATTGGCGGAACTATTTTGTAGTAGTGTTTGTTGGGCTTATAATTAATGAGCAACTTCAATTGAAACTCCAGGTGTTTATTAATGAATCAAATATGTAAATCACAAACTTCCTGCGTGTTTTGCTGAACACGTTGTGCTAGTGCCTTACTGAAACCTCGCAAATTATGTATCTTCAAAGAAACTAACAACCGCACCCATAGATATCAGAGCTACCATTCATGACCGGTACGACACATAATAAGAAAGATCAAGTAAAGTCAGGAGAGAAATCAATTCTTGCCATTTGCAAGTGAAATTAATTAGCTAACCCTTTTGTGATATATATACTGCCACCAAGAGAGCCTGTGAGAAATCCGATATCAGATGGAACTAGGATGGTTGAGATATAATTTTTGAACTAATCCAAGCCAAGAGAAAATAAGCACAACCATTCAAGCTGGAGCTTATTAATTTGTCGTATTGAACTTAGGCATGAGAGACATCCGGAATTCAGTCGTCACTCCATAAATCGCATTGTGTTGCGCCAAATCATGCTCCGGATACGGAACTAGATTTTAGGATCGATGTGCCTACAGGACTGGTTGATGTAATGATATACTCTCCACGGCTGATGTGGCAAGGGTGCCTTGAAAGGCTGTTGAGTCTACCATGAGTCCCTTGTAAGCATTTTCCAACATCCAGTTACTTGAGGACATCATTAGAGATATGGTGTTAATTAACACGTGGGAGACGGATCCTCATGTCCCTTGTGCTTCCTGGGGGATATGACAGTAGCTTAGCGGGAGCTTTAGTAGCTCTCAGTTGTCTTTTTATCGTTAGTGAAGACCACAAAGCACATGTGATTGCAAGAAAGAAGTGTTGTCCCAGAGGGCTGGGAGAGTTTACCTTAGCTGGCAAATGAATTGTCTTTCAAATTACCGTGCATGTATTGTCAGACAAACAAGAACCTGTGCATATCGTCGGGCAATCGCCAAGTGTATTTTTCTTGTTTGATCACTCCCTTCAAAACATTTCCCAATCTCTCCTCCATGTGTCTAGAGGTGATCTATTGATCGACTATACACATAGGTGGACGTTTTCATGAGAGCCACCGAACTGAACCATGCCGTGTGTGTAGGCAACTCCTTCAACCATTCCAATTAGGCTATGCATTCTAATCTTTGATGAGGGTACTCCGTCTGTATACCGTTTGACTGACCGAGAACAACATCCACTTGATAATTATGTTTTTCAAACATTCCCCTTTCTTGAAAAGGACGTCAAGAACCCCATCCCCTCTTCCTCTATTTCAATGACATGCGCACATATTTTTATTAATTATTACTGAACAAAGGCAACAAGAATGTAACTATTACATGATATGAAGTTAACGGCTCGACAAGGCCGAATTTATCCGCAACAACGTCTTCAACAAGGTCTAAACTCTCTCACACCTTCTTTGCCGATGAGGCGGACAAATATTGCAAATACAAGAGTTTTTACCATGGACACGAGGCAGTGTTTCCAATCAACATATTGAGCAGAATTTTTTGGTGGCCGTCTCCGCTAGTACTCCATGGTAGGCCAAAAAGCACTAACAAAATTGTCGGGTGTCTTTCCACCTTACACCGCTGCCACGGACATAACGTGGATCATGTGTTGGCAAGGAACTGCCCAGTGCCACTCTACACCTACGGCAGTCACACTGCTGCTTCCACCCCACCATCGGAGCCGCTGCCCCGGTGCTAGAAGATGCAAGGAATGATTTCTCATCGGTACTGCCTCCTTGGGAACATAACTCTTATTTTGACCTCGTTGGGAAGATCCCAAGTCAAGCTAATGTTTTGGAAAAACCAAAAGTGGCTGAATTCATCTTCTATATGCACCTTTATCACCACAAGCCAACAAGTGGCTTCTTTTGGTTGGTGTTTCTCCACCTCGAAAACAACATTATCAAGGTCTTCCTCGCTGATGCCAAAGTTCACCATCATGCTATCTACATTGTCCTCGTCGGTTGTCCCCGATGCGAACATCTACATTCCATCTTCTATTACAGAGATCATGTACCTCTATAAATAGAAGCGTAGATGGGAAAATTCGAAACCTTATGCTGCGATCCACAAAACAAAAGGGTGCAAGGCCGGAACGGAAGAAAAACCCCACATTGAAAAGCTTGAAACTCCACGTAACAGATGCACGTCGATATCGAATGAGAGAAACTCTACATCGGCTTCATCGACAAGAGAACCCTAAAAACTATTGAGTGGGAAGCTTTCCCGTAAACTTTAATGAATCCCATTTAAATTGAACAACAATAGTCATCGTTACAACTTCAGAATTTTCAGATTATCATACTAGTTTGTACTGAATTTACTTCAAAATTATTAAAGTAATTTTAATTTCAACTACATGTACATGAAATAATGATAAGCCCAATGGATATAGCACTAGTACAGAACGACACATCGCAAACGGGTCAAATCCCTCATCGGAAACGGAGAAAGGGTCCATGTCCCCGCCTTTGTCACTGATGTGAAGCCTCTCAATGGCAACAGAGATTTTGATCGTTTGCAATAAGTTTGGCAACGAGCATAATATATAATTGTTGCCTATAGTCTTTATATCAGATACGGAGATTAGTTTTTGACCGTTTGTAATGAGGGTAAAGGAAACAAAAAAAAGCCGGTGACGCCTGCTGCGCCGTCGATGGAGCCCTGTCTCCTGCTTGACGGTCGCCAGTTCTTCACCTTCCTCTTCGCCCAGCTTCATTGCGTGATCTTCTTCTACCTATTCAGTACTGTACAAAATTCTTGCTCCTGGAGGCGCCGGCTTCAGTGGACCATGTGGACGGAGCCCCGGTCCTACGTCTTCACGGCCGCCGCATAGTCTGCAGGTTTCCTCCTCGCCCTAAAGGAGATGAAAAAAAAATCAAAAGGTAAGCTTCTTCATCTTTATACACAAGACAAATAAATTCGTAGCCTAAACAATGCCTCATATATATAGATTGGGCAGAAATTTCAGGGATCACTACAAGGAAACAGCTAATCATCAGCATGGCCTTTTTGGCATCACCGGCGAGAAACGCCCACTCCGGTAACTTCACGCCAGTGCTATTTGAGATCACAGGCGAGTATGTGTCCACGCCGGTGATTATTTGGGATCACTGGCGAGTATGCGGCCACACCGGTGCTTATTTGGGATCACCGGCGAGTGTGAGGCCGCGCCGGTGATGCCTCGGATTACCGACGAGGGACACCACGCCAGTGATTTATATGACGGAAATTAAAAAAAGCAGCACTAATTTGAAAGTCGACAATTACCAGCATAATACACAAAATTAGAATTATGAAATTTAACAGAAATATACTGGCAATAGTGCTCGCCTCAAGTAAGTTCTTACTAGTCAACTTATTTCTAACTATACTAGGTAGAGCTAGCTAGTCACGTAGGCTCTGAATCACCTCAGGCTCAGCCATGTAGTCATTCTCATCTCTAGGGTCATGATCCTTGGACTCGGAACTGGAGGAGACTTGTGGTCCCCTGTACATGAAGTACGTCTCGTCGTGGTTATGATCGAGAAAGAAGGTGCACATATAGGTAGGTTGCATGCCGTTTGAATCAACAAGTTGTGTCCAACGAGCACGATTGAAATAAGTGCGCCTTTCAGAGTTTGTACACATAACTCTGAAACTCCGAGTGGGCAGCGTCATCTATACCAAGTTGACCTCAAATGTCCTATGATCAGTGAGGGCAACACCCACATGCTCCAAAAAGTCACGTCTAGCCTTGCACGAGATGTTCTGCGAGAAACAAGAATCATTGGCACATGCATGAATGAAACATATATGTTTACCAACAACTATCAACAAGAAAGGTATGCTAGAACATGGCAAAGTTAAACATACCAGATGATCTTCAACATCCCATGGCAGAATAACGCCAAACTTCTTATTCCTGCAGTAGGGATAGCCACAGTCCTCACACGGATTCATTTTGCTGCTTAATATACATATAACCACATTAGGAGAGTGCATTACACAAGAATTAGTGTAAACATGGACTAGAATACAACAAGTTCCAAATTATACAAGAACTAGACAAAAGTATTCATGCATATGACAAAGCTCACAAGCACCGTCCACAAAATTTGAATCATCAGCATTTCAAAAAAGACAAAAGTAAACAAAAAATGCTTTAGAGTTGTGCCTCACAGTTAAGTTGGACACATAAATTACAGGATGGTGCGAGCGAGCCAAGTAGGATGCACAAGTAGATATTTGTGCATATCACAAGGCTCACTTGCACCACCCACAAAATCGTGCCACAATATTTGAATTATCGACATTTACAAGAAAGTAGAAGTATAAAAATGTTTAGAGTTGTGCCTCATATTTAAATTGCACACATAAATTTCAGGGATGGTGCGAGTGAGCCAAGTAGGATGCGTATATTCATGCATATCACAAGGCTCACTTGCACCACCCCCAAAATCGTGCCACAAAATTTGAATCATCGGCATTTATGAAAGACAAAAGTAAACAAAAATGTTTTAGAGTTGTGACTCATATTTAAATTGCACACATAAATTCTAGGGATGGTGCGAGCGAGGCAAGTAGGATGCACAAGTAGATAATCGTGTATATCACTAGGCTCACTTGCACCACCCCCAAAATCGTGCCACAATATTTGAATCATCGACATTTACAAGAAAGACATAAGTACAAAAATATTTAGAGTTGTGCCTCATATTTAAATTGCACACATAAATTCCAGGGATGGTGCGAGCGAGCCAAGTAGGATGCACAAGTAGTATATTCATGCATATCACAAGGCTCACTTGCACCACCCAAAATTGTGCCACCATATTTGAATCATCGGCATTTACAAGGGACAAAACTAAACAAGCACGAGATGTAACAGCTAACTACACATCTAAATCAACTAACTAGACATTTAAATCATCAAAACTACACATTTTAATCATGTAAAACTACACATCTAAATTATCTTGAATCTACAACTACACAACTAGACTACAAATTATCTGAAACTACACAATTAGATTACCTACAAATACACAACTATATACTACAAACTACACAACTAAATTATCTTGAATCTACAACTACACAACTAGACTACAAATTATCTACAATTAACTAGAAATCTAACTATCTAATACACATAACAATCTAATAAAACTACACTAAATTAACTAGAAATGTAACTATCTACATATACACTCACGGAGACGGGGCGAGGGCCGGGGCGGCGACGGAGGCGTGGCCAGGGCGGCGGCGCGGGCGTGGACGGCGACGTCGACTGATGCGGGGAAGGGGCGGGGCGAGGGAGGGAACGCGGCGGCGGGGAGGGAGAGGGAGAGGGAGAGGGAGGCCGCGCGATGCGGTTTTGGGAAGCGCGCCGGGAAGAGAGAGAGGGAGGGATGGGAGTTATTTTGATGCGGTGAATTTTATCAAAACTAGTGTCGCGCGCCGGACCATAGACTGTTACCGGCGTGTTCTCTATAGGACACGTCAGTGATTACATAGGAAGTTACTAGTGTGTCTTGTTACTCACACGCCAGTAATATTTTCCGCCGTGGTCGGATTTTTGGGCCCACAAATCACCGGCGTGACTCTAAGCTATCCACGCCGGTGATTCCAATTTTCCCACGCCGGTGATTAGGTGCGGAATTTGGTCCCAGTAGATCACCGGCATGGGTTTTGAGTTACCTGTTGGTGATTAAAAGCCGGCTATTAGCTGTTTCCTTGTAGTGGATGGAGCAAGCGAGCCAAGTAGGATGCACAATATCGATGTGTATTTGTGCATATCAAAGGATCACTAGCGCCACCCCCGGATCACGTGTCACCTAATTTTAAGCATCGGCATAATAGAACAGCTAAAATCTATGTGTAAACAATGCCTACTAAAAACAAAGCAAATCTATGTCTACGCAATTAGCTACTTACAAATAGAAAACAGGTAAAATCTAAGTGTAAACAATGCATACTCAGAACAGAGCAAATGTATGTCTACACAATTAGCTACTTACCACTAGAAACAGCTAAAATCTATGTCTAAACAATGCCTACTAAAAACAGAGCAAATCTATATCTAAACAATGCCTACTAAAAACAGCTAAAATTTATGTCTAAACAATGCCTACTAAAAACAAAGCAAATCTATGTGTAAACAATGCCTACTAAAAACAGAGCAAATCTATATCTACACAATTAGCTACTTACAAGTACAAAATAGATAAAATCTAAGTGTAAACAATGCCTACTAAAAACAGAGCAAATCTATGTCTACACAATTAGCTACTTACAACTAGAAAACAACTAAAATCTGTTTCTAAACAATGCCTACTAAAAACAGAACAAATTTATGGCTAAACAATTAGCTACTTACAACAATGCCTACTAAGAACAGAGCTAATCATCTGAAACGAGAAAAAATATGTGCAAAAATAAAAACCCTATCCTTACATTAGGCGAGGTGGGCTCGCTTAGCGTCGTCGCCGGCGACGGAGCTAGCGCCGGCCTCCCCTAGCGACGCCTCCACCTCGAGCCCCTTGTCGTCGCCATGGACTAAAGAGATGGCAATGGCGGCCCGGAGGTCAGACTGGTAGACCGCCTCCTCGGCGCGTTCGACCTGGGTCGAGACCTCGGAGAGGAGGACCGCCGCCTCTAGATCAGCCTCGCCCTGACTACGCTGGGCGTCTTGGCGCTCGAAATCGGCGCGAGAGAGTTGGCAAGCGATCTCCAGATCACGATCCTCCTCCTCTTCCTCTTCCTCTTCCTCGTCGTCGGAGGACGAGGACGAGGAGGAGGAGGAAGACAGATGGTTCCGATAGCGAGGAAGGGGGCGGGGTAGCCCACCTGGCGGATCTAGCGGTAGCTACAATGGCGGCCAAGTGTGCGGGTTCGGCCGGAAGGGTGCGGAGCACTGGAGCCTTCGTCGTGCTCTTCCTGCAGCGCCAGCGGACGAGCGCCAGGGCAAATGGCGCGGCACCGGCCCGCGGGGGCCGTAGCACCGACGGCCTGTTCCGCACACTCATCCCGCAACACCAGCTGACGCTGCGGCTGCGTGAAGGCTTGGAGTGTGGGGCGGCCGCGGCCACGGCCGCGGCCGCGATGGCCGGATCTACCAGCGCCGCATGTGAGACAGTGGAGAGAGAGGAGACTGTGCGGCGGCTAGGGTTGGAAGTGAGACAGTGAGAGTGAAGGGCGTATGTTCTTATAGGCCGCGGGCTGTCGGGCTGCTTCTAATGGCAACGGAGATTACGCAATTGTCCCTATGCGATGAGCACATATCGGTAATGGAGGTAAAATAATCCCTGTTGCCAACATATATTCTCTATTCACCCATTGCCTTTGCTGTGGGCCTGCCTTACGGCCCAGTGCGGGCACACGGGGGATGTCGCGATTTTCCGTCGCCTAACTCGTGTCGTTGCCATAGAGGGGTATCTGATGTGTCGTTCTGTACTAGTGTAGACCCAAGATCGATCATATTCAATAATGGACCGTGCTATTAAGTGCACGTGCCCCAGATTAGTTTTTCGTGGGCACGGATAAGATATGGTAGGTGAGCCATGCATGCGTGCAGCCACGTAGAATCCTTTTCGTTTTTAAACTTTAAAATATTTTATCTTTTAAACCGTAAATCAAAATTCAGATCTGGTTTCATAGATGGCTTTGCCGTGACGAGATATTCGAAACTAGATCCCATGTTGATATGTTTTATTAACTTTTTTTCCTGACCGGAGTTGCCAGATTATAATCACTTGGTCACCAGGTACAATCAAGTTGGTTGCCATGTTAAATTCAAATGGTTTTCTGGATTTTCGATCTGGAGCTTAGCCCCGTTCTCTTTTTTGCCACGCCCGGATCTCTTTTTCTTGGTTCTTCCTCCGTGTGGGATTCACAATTTTTGCCTCACACGGATCTGTTTTTCTTGGTTCTTTCTTGAGGTGGGATTTCTTGTTCTTGGGGGTACTGTAGGTCTACTGCTTTGGGGGCGGGATTTCTTGTTCTTGAGGGGTACCACAGGTCTGCCCTTTGGGGGTGGGATTTCTTGTTCTTGATGGGTCTCCTCCGTGGAGGCATGGGGTTTCCTAGTTCGGTGTAGTGCTCCTACTAACGGAGATTCGCTTTTGCTGCTCTTCCCTCTCGATGAATTGTATCTATACTTGATTCGTCTATATACCAGTATATTTGATTGTGTGTGAAGTATTTGATGCTTCTGGATCTTGACTCTTTCATCCAAGCACTGACCTGAACCATGCCGTGTGTGTGGACAACTCCTTCAACCATGCCAATTAGGCTATCCATTCTAATCTTTGATGGGGGCACTCCGTTTGTCTACTGTTTGACTACCCGAGAACAACATCCACTTCATAGTTAGTATTTTCAATTATTCCCCTTTCTTTTGAAAAGGAGCTTAAGACCCCCACCTCCGCTCCCTCTATTTAAATGACATGCACACAACATATTTTTATTAATTATTACTGAACAAAGACGACAAGAATGTAACTATTACATGATATGAAGTTAACGGCTCGACAAGGCCGAATTTATCCGCAACAACGGCTTCAACAAGGGCTAAACTCTCTCTCCCCTTCTTCGTTGTTGAGGCGGAAAAAAATTGCAAAGACAAAAGTTTTTACCATGGACATGAGACGGTGTTTCCAAGCAACATCTTGATCAGAATTTTTCTGTGGCCGTCTCCGCTAGTACTCCATGGTAGGCCAAAAGGCACTAAAAAAATTGTGGGTTGTATCTCACCTTACACTGCTTCCACGGACATAATGTGGATCATGTGTTGGCAAGGAACTGCCCACTGCCAGTCTACACCTACGGCAGTCACACTACTGCATCCACCCCACCATCGGAGCCGTTGCCCCGATGCTAGAAGCTGCGAGGAATACCCAGTGCAACCCTTTCTCATCGGTACTGCCTCCTTGGGAACATAACTCTTATTTTGAACTCCTTGGGAAGATCCCAAGTCAAGCTAATGTTTTGGAAAAACCACAAGTGGCTGAATTCATTTTATGTATGCACCTTTGTCACCACAAGCCAACAAGTGGCTTGTTTTGGTTGGTGTTTCTCCACCTGGAAAACAACATCATCAAGGTCTTCCTCGCTGACGCCCAAATTTGCCATCATGCTAGCTACATTGTCCTCGTCGGTTGTCCCCGATGTGGACATCTACATTCCATCTTCTATTACAGAGATCATGTACCTCTATAAATAGAAGCGTAGATGGGAAAACTCAAAACCCTATGATGCGATCTACAAAACAAATGGGTGCAAGGCCGGAAGGGATGCAAAACCCCACATTGATCAGCTTGAAACTCCACGGTAACAGATGCACGTCGATATCGAAGGAGAGAAACTCTACATCGGCTTCATAGACAAGAGAACCCTAAAAACTATTGAGTGGGAAGCTTTCCCGTCACACTTTAATTAATCCCACTTCAATTGAACCACACTATTCATCATTACAACTTAAGAATTTTCAGATTATTATACTAGTTTGTACTGAATTTAATGCAAAATTATTAAAGTAATTCTAATTTCTACTACATGTAGGTGAAATAATGATAAGCCCAATGTATATAGTTAGAATACAAAGAACATCCAAGATCATATTCAATAATATATTGCTAGCTAATTGTAGAAGATTTTGTCACTATTTGTGATCCAATAAGCATCACACATAATCTATTGTACTGGACCGTGTCTAGTCATTGCACACGACTGGATATTGTGAACAGTGTGCGATTTCTGTCACATCATTTCAAAACGGTGCACAAGATATTTTATTCTTAACTGTGTGTAATGGAATACCGAATACATCACGCGGAGTTTACTCTTTAGCGTCTTGAGAGTCTAAAAAACCAAAATTACCCAACCATGGATATTTGTATGCGCCAATGTTGTTCAATAACAGTCTGTAATCACTATAAATATTAGGTGAAATGAGTGAGAAATAGTTATTTCCTTGTACCGTAAAATAACTCTACAATATTACAACTAAGCCACCATGCGGGTGTGTCCCCGAACACGTAGATGTAGTATGTTGGGGCACTAGTAGGCAGTAGATAAGTAGACCTCCTGTCTAGTCGAAATAATTTCGAACGCACATGCAAATTCTGAAACCTTCTTTATGTGAAGTCACTCAGGCAATAGTATAATAGACAAGATCGATGCACCTCGAGAGAAGAAACCCATAGCTAGATCCATCCTTCACCTTCTAATCGTTACGAACCTAAAAATCACATGTTTAGTTTTTTTTTTGAGCTTCACATGTTTGGTTTTAGGCATGAGACGCATTGGGAATTCAGCTAACTACTACCTTCTGATCTGTGGTAGAACGCAGTTCTGCTCTAGGGGATCAGTTTTACGTGAGTAGATCAATCCATGACTGATCCGCTCTTACAAGCAAAAGGTGTGTCCAGTAGCGACTATAAGCCTCTCTTCTTAGCAGCACCTACCAGCAGTAGGTGTGTGTACAGTAGGTCATGATAGTGATGTGCAGCGAGCTTTTGCTCAGTATGAGTAGCATCAGGCAATGATCCTTACAATCGACCTAACGGGAGTTCGACAGATGGAATTATCTTTGACCGTCAGGAGGTTATATACTGTTCAAGTCGAATTTGCAATATTTTGGTAGGACATCTAGAGTTGCCTGGCTGTGGACAGGATCAACAAGAGAAATGTTTGACGGAGAACAGTTTTTCCTACCTTGTTAGGAATGTGTTATGTGAAACATTTGGGTCATCAAATCAGTTGGCCGTTTGCCAGTGTGTTGGAACTTGGAACTATCTTTATCCCGGTTATACTACTAAAATCCAAGTGGTTTGATAACCTTATTGGATTGAAAGCTTTGGGTGTTTCATTTTCATAGGGAGATTATATTGGTGGCTACATGGAGTATATGGATCATGTGCCGGAATGATTTCACGTTCAAATGAATACCTCCATGTTTACATCGTTGCACACGAACTGTTAAGTTTTCACATCAACTTACATGATTAAAGAGGAATTGGTCTTACATGGAGTCAAAGATTACAAGATGCAAGATCTAGAGTAAGCTAGCCAAAGCCGCCACCTGTGATGATCTCTGGATGCTGTTCCCTTTCAAGAGCCACCTATTTATAGCTGGGGTGTAACAGCTCAGTTATGCTCCTTCAGACTTTTTTGGCTGAAAACAGAGCCCCCTCCCCTTCAGAGAGGTGAAAACAGATCGTAACCTCCCGGGTCGTCCCGCACCCGGGCGACTCCGGAGGCACCCGCACCGCCGCCAGCCCCCTCCCCTTCTTCGACTGATCCTGGCCGGCGCCACCGCCAGCGCCGGCGGTGGCGGCGGCCCCCCTCTCTCGCTGTTGGAGGGGTGGAGAGTGGGTCGTGGGGGCGCTCCCGCGGGTGGCGGTGGGGCGTTGGCCGCGGTCCAAGATGGCGTGGCCGTGTGGCCGGGGCCTAGTTGCCGGAGCGGCGTGATGGAGGTGGCCGGCGTGGAGCTTCGCCGCATCTCCGGCGGCGGCGGCGGTCGGATGGATTTTTGGGTCCAATCAGACCAAATCTTCCATGGAGCTTGTGGTGGAGATGCGTTTGTGGCCACCCTTCGCTTGGCTGCTCCGACCATCGGCGTGGGGGCCTGTTGGTGTGCTGAATAAAGGCAGCGGTCCTAGGATTTCTCTTGCGCCAAGATGAAGACCTGCCTGACACATGTTTTCTTTAATCTGGCCGGAGTGTCGAGTTCCGGAAGGCTCCATCGGCGAACTCCATTGGGCAATCAAGCCTGGAGATTGTCGGGTCGGGTGGGATTCGGTCGCGCGCAGCCATGTTTTTTTCTGACCGTTTGGTTTCAGAGGAAGCGTCGCGAAGCTCTGCAGTCTGTTGCCATTGGGAACATGCCTTTCTGTTTCCCGGTGAAGTCAGAGTGCGGAGAAGGACATGGAGACCTAGATTTGAAGACTAGTAATGGTGGTTCGATTCCTGGTGGCGATGAGGAATTTGCTTGGTGATTTGTAACTTGGAGCAGCGGCAACGGCAAGTGGGGGCGACAGCACACGAGAAGTTCAGAGTCCAAACTTTCAGGGTGGAAACCCAAGGTATGGCCTTAATTGGTTTTGCCTAGCAATGACCTTGTTGAAGGCATTGTTTTTGCGAGTGTGGATTTTCTTCAGGGTGAAAACCTATGGTCTATGATCAGGGCGGCGGTATAGCACTGTTCTCTTCTTGGAGGCACCGCTTTTGGAGAAGCTGTATTTTCTGGTGCTGTTTTTGGTGGTGTTAGGCATGCTGCTACAAGTAATAGATCACTGTAGCGGGACTTTTTTTTTTTGTAATTCTTCTTCTTATTCTGGGTTGTGTGCATCCGTGTTGTCGCTAGGACAATTTGTTGTTGCAGAGGCTGGGTGTAATTGGTATCTTCGCGATATTAATATATACTCTTTATCTAAAAAAAAAACAGCTCAGTTATGTCCCGTCAAAAAAAAAAAAACAGCTCAGAGGTGTGTAGCTATGACGGTGCTCAATCACAAGTTTCCCCTTCTATTAAGGATGTTTTGTAAGAAATCTATATATACCACTCACAAACTTGCAATTTGTCAATATACCACTTTCGAAATTCTTGACTATAATATATATGCTGCAATTTATTTGCACCGGATAAAAACAGACAACTACTCTCAAGTACCAATAGAGAAGAAAATGACTGTAGCTAGCTTTCGTGCGTGACCTGGAACTAGTCAGTGCACGCATTCATGATGGTTGTTCGCAAATTAAGTAGGAGTAAGTAAAGGCAGTAGATAAAACAATTAATTAGCGTCCATTGCAAGTGATATTGGGGCGATACATGTGCACACCAGGAGAGATAGCAACGAATCGAGCATACTTTGAAATCTCAGAAGGTCTAATACACTTATTAATGATACCAAAGGATTACCAGCTGAAAGGTTCATGTTGGTGTCAATTAGTCGATCCTATATCAGGTATAGGCATGAGAGGTATCGGGAATTCGGCCAGGATGCTTGTTCCGGAGCACATCTCTAGTTTATTGCCATCAACTCCTGCATTAGAGTCGTTACTCCATATCATGAAGTGGGTTGCACCAGCTCTTTTCTGAGAAACGAGACAAGGTCATGAGATTGTCATGCCTTTCAGAAATGCGGATACGGTAGCTGGCTCATTCTGGTTGCCATGACAGGAGCTCGCCAAGGGAAAGCACAATATGATGTAAATTTAGGTGGCCTATGCGGCGTGGAAGAACTGAAGGACTTATTCGGGCCCAGTTCGAAGGAGCTAAAGGTTCAGGGGACGCGGTGTCAACGACCTCGGTACTACTACACCTGAACAAAGCACTGGAGGGCAAGCTAAGACGAATGGGCCGACAGTGGCGAGGCGCAAGAGAAGCAAGCGGGCGCCCGGCTGGCTATCGAGCGAGGATTGGTCTCTCCTGATAAGCTAGGACCATTTCCCTTGTAATAGTTGGCTTGTAACTGAAGACGGCGCGGCACTACTGAAGAAAGACCTGGACGGGCGGCAGTGCCGCGCCGTGGCTACGAATGTGCTCGGAGGTGGTCATGCTGTGCTGCTGCTAGGCCGGTGAAACAACAGCAACTAGCTGGCATTGATCACGAGGCTCTCGCGAGGGTGAGATTATTGGGGACGAGGCACTTGGCACCTACCTTGATCTTTTTGCTCGGCCCCTCCAACAAGAGCACATTCATGCGATTCTCAGTCTATCTGCTTCGCAGCCAGATGCAATTCCGTTGGTGGATTGATTGGTTTGATCCTGCCGAGCAGTAGTTGTTTGTTGCGGCGTGTGTGATGTGTCTCCTTTTTTCGGTATGTAGCTACGTCAGACGCTGTAATCTCTATTGCTATATCGAATTCGCGCTGTTCAAACTTTTTTTTTTTAGAGAGGAGGGGCAAAGCCCCCAATTTCATTCATGAATGAAACTGATAATACAACGTTTAAGACCAAACTCCACGCCTCCAGGGTACACACCCCCTGTAAAGCATCCTCAATCTGTCTCAACAACAGAACCACACCAAACTTGCAACTACAAAGGAAGGAACAAGCCAAAACACACCACACCCGCCGCAAAAGCTCCTCCTACACTACTGGATACACAGGACCTAGCTACTAAACGAATTTAGCAAGAGAAGCATAACAGCTGGAACAAACTTCTTCCAAGCGATTGCAACTACAACCAGGAGTTCCCAAGTTAACTCCAACTTCTCTTCTCAGGTCCACCCTCTCTTTTTTCTGCAAGTTTCTTACACTTTTTCATCAGGCCTCGGCTAGCCGCAGCACCAACGGTCTCCCAGCCTCACCTCCGATGAAAAACTTCAGTAGCCACTAGCACCAACAACTGTTTATCCAGGTGTACTCATACTTTGCTACTGGGCATTCAAAGAAAATGTGGTTAAAAGTCTTTACATTGCTACAGAACATACACTACTCACTTCCCTTCCATCCTCTATGTATGAGTACACTTTTAGTTAAAAACTTAAGATGCTTTTCCTAAATGCTAATCAAAGAAATACTTTCATCTTTTTTAAATGAGTTTTGATGTACCACACACTTGCCTGTAAGGGGACTTTAACTTGTGATTTCTTTAAGAACATTTAAAAGAGATCTAGCTAAAAATACACCAGACTTTGTTAAAGTCCAAAAACAACTATCCTCTACTTCCATTAACTCTACATTAGCACACAAAGCTTGCAGCTTATGCAACATTTCAACTAATTCTCCCCAAACAGTACTACAAAAAATTAGTCTCTGCCATCGTTCTGAAAAAACTTTACTCACAACCTCATCCAAATCTGCCATAAGGAACCAGCATAATTCATATTTAAAGGTCTACAGACATTTACTTTTAACAAGCCAAAATCTAGGACTAAAAGCGAGTGAGCCGACATACCCCTTGACAGCATATATAATAAAAGATAATGGAAACATCCTTTTTTCAGTCAGAACACACTAAGAAACTGGGACCAGTCTCGCAAGGATTGGATCCTGCTGGTTATTTTGACCAAGTAAAACGTCTACCAAGTATCTCTATATCCTTAATATTCCAAAATTCTATCACAGCATTAAACAAACCTTTTTTTATTGCTATCATTTACTTTCCTAATCAAAATAGTATCCCCTCCAACAATAAGAGGAACAGAAGAACATCTAAAAACATGAATTAGCTCTACCAGGAAAGCTTCCTTATCTCTAGCTTGGGGCGCCCCATAAACAGTACCAATAACGGAAATAACACCAGACTTTTTATCTTTAACACACATCATAGCATAAAACCTATCAATTTCAGATGTTAAAACATCAAAAGTATCTAAATCTACACCCAGCAAAAAACCAACAGAGAAGCCCTGGAAGGAACCCAAATACAAAGACAATAGCTCTACCACTTATACTATTAAGCCCAGAATCGAAAATGAACTTTACTTGGTTTCCTGTATACCAAGGAAACTCAAGCGAAATTGAGAAACTCGATCATGCAGAACAGCTTCTCAGGTTCACCTACACCTCTAACATTCAAAGTCCACTAGCTATTAATTCTACCAGCATAAAAATCTCTACTAGCATTTCTATTTACATAACTAGATTTTATTAATACCTAGCCCTGCCATCAATCTAGGTTCTACCAACACAAAAACCTGTACTACCATTTCTATTTACAGAACTAGATTAGATTTTATTGATACCTAGCCCTGCTATCAATCTAGCTTTACTTCTATCAACACAAAAATCTCTACTAGCATTCCTATTTACAGAACTAGATTTTACTGATACCTAGCCCTGCTATCAATCTTACTGTAGTGCAGTGCAGGTCGGCTCCCTGTACGTGCACTCGTCCAACAGCATCCACCACCATCACTCCACCAACCTGGCCACAAGGTGCAGCAGCGACCAGATCCGCCGACCGAGCTCCCACGCGAGCCAAGCCACCCTGGCTACCGCCGAGCCCGCGCCACCGCGGCTCACCGGACGCCAGATCTGGGCGACCCCAAATCAAGCCGCCTGTGACACCCCGAGCACGCCCGCCGCCACGAAGCCTCCCGCGCGAGCACCAGGTCCAGGCATCGCCGTCCAGAGCCCGGTCGCTGCGCCGCCGCGCCCTCGTGCAGCGCCTCCGCCTAGCTGCATCGTCCCGCGCCACCCGCTGCCATGCGAGGAGGAAGGAACGCCCAACCTCCGCCGCCACCGCCGGCCAGGCTTCGTCCGGCCACGCTCTCTGGCGGCGGCGAGGGAGGGGAGAAGAGGAGGAGGGGTTACCCGGCGGCGGCGCTAGGGTTCCTACCGAGACGCGCGTCCGCCCTTTCTGTCTAGCGAGAAGTGGATGTACTAAAGGTCGCGCTGTTCAAACTCACGCGCGCGTAGATTGGTTGTGTATCAGATGTTGGCCCCTGGTGGATGCGGCGGTGATCTGCCTCTAGTAAACGAAGCTGGCGGTTGTCACCGATCGCGTGGTTCGGGAATGTTTCAGGTCTGAATGATAAAATAAGTGTTTTGCCGCAGTCTAGAAGTGCAGTTTTCTTCCTGGAGACAAACACGGCCACGAGGCTAATTACCACCTGTTTTGGGCTCCAAAACGACAATCCAATATGATTCCGTTCTTCCTTTTTGGAAGTTTGATAGTTAGAATAAGGAGATTAGATCCCTTGGACAAATAGATACTCTACGTAACGAACTTTATGTGCTGGAATAGATACTCCCTTTCTCTCATTTAGACAGCACCCCTGACTCACTTTATGTGCTACTATTAGATAATCTACGTAACAAACTTTTCACAGCAGCATCATTTCGAGTCCCAAATTATTTGAACGCGGAGTTCACGCAGACCCTTTTAGGACATACCGTGGCAAACTGGCATGCTATTTTGGCGAAGATGGCTCAGGTGTTGCCCATACAGCTTGCTTACTGTTGGTAGTTAAATGTAATTAGGTAGTATTCAGGGTGTCAAATGTAAAAGGGAGCTGATGTTAAAAGAGGAACGATGGAGAAGGATACAGAGGAGAAAATGACACAAAACCACCACATTTGTGGGTGAGTTCTAGCATAGCCACCACAATTCAGATTTTTGACACATAAATAGCACTTCAGGGGCTGATGTGGGACGCAGAGCACTGATTTTTCTGTTTAAGTACGCTAACACGTTTTCTGACGGTTTGGACCCACCCGTCAGGTCTACGTGGCAAAAAAAAGTAGGTCAACAATATCATTTCCTTTTCTTTCCTTTTTCTTTTTTCTTATATCCCACCCGTTAGCGCCGGCCGTCTGCGACCTCTCCGGCTGCGCGACCTCCCCTCCGCCTCCGGCCGCCGGCGCGCGTCCTCTCCGCAGGCCCGACTCCGGCGAACGTGTCGTGGTCCACGTGCCCGCCGGCCGCGGCCGAAGCCGGCGGAGGGGAAGGAGAAGATGAGCCGCGGCGCCGTGGGGGCGATGTGGCCGCGGATTTCGCGGTGTTCGGGCTCGTCGCCGGAATCCTCCAGCCCGTACGGCGCCACCGGCGCGGTCGCGGCGGCCGGCGGAGGTACGTTCAAGCGGGGGAAGATTGTGTTTTTGGAGGAGCTTGGCGGCGGCGGGAGGCAATTCGAGCTGGAGGAGCTGCTGCGCGCGTCCGCGGAGATGCTCCGCAAGGGCGGCTGAGGCACCGCGCAAAAGGCCGTGCTCGAAGCCGGCGGTCCTCCCACCGGCTTGTCGCTGTCGAGCTGGACCCGCTCGTGGTAGACGTGCAGGACGTGCACGACTGGCTGGACGCCTGGATTGCTCGCCAGCAGCTCTACAAGGCTGAGCATCCCCGGCGCGCCGCGTGCGCCGTGCACGCAGGCGAGCATGTGCAGCTCCGACGACTGGTCATGCGGCGGCCAGGGAGGCCTGCAGAGCGCCCGCGCAGGCGAGTGCCCGTCCTGCACCTTGCCCTCTCCAGGGAGGTGCGCTGGCGCGTGCCCTGCACCTTGCCCGCTCCAGGGAGGTGCGCCGCCGCTCTGGACACACCTCCTCGCTCTGGCCCATGGCGTCCCGCATCGCCGGAGGAGCAGCTAGGCGGGCGGCCGGCCGGGCCGGCCTAATCGAGCGTGCGCCGCCACTCCCCATCCCGCCGCACGCACGGCCGTGCCGCAGCCGACGCTGCGTCACGGAGGCGCGCCGGCCGGCCTCCGCCTTCACCTACCTCGTCGCCTCGCAGTCCTCGACCTCGGCGCCGCCATTTTCGTCCGCGCCGTCGCGCTCCCGGCTGCGGCGAGCCACCACATGATGGAGGAGGACCGGCTGGAGGCGCGGGCATCGTGCTCGTGGTCTACGGCTACGCGGGCCTGTCCGGTGGCGGGAGGTCGGGGCGGCCGGCGGCCGGCGGCGGCCAGGGAGGCCTGCAGAGAGGTCGGGGCGGCCGGCGTGCTAAAAGATTTTTTTTTAGCCTGCAGAGAAGAAAAAAAAGAAAAGAAAAGACAAAAAGAATAGCTAGTGTTGACCTGCTCCCTTTTATTTTTATTTTTGCCACGTCACCCCTGACAACGGGTCCCACCTGCCAGAAACGTGGTTAAAACGATAACAGGCGACAATCAGTGCTCTGCTTCCCACACCAGCCCCTGAAGTGGTATTTATGTGTCAAAAATCTGAATTGTGGTGGCTATGCTAGAACTCACCCACAAATGTGGTGGTTTTGTGTCATTTTCTCGATACAGAGGTATCTAGAAAACTCATTCAGACCTCCTCTCTGCTTCCTTTCAAGATGTATTCTGTACCACCAAATTAATCCAACTCTCAGTTGTTTTCAGTGTGAGAATCATTATGGTATCAGAGCGGGTCGAATCCAGTGCGATTCCCCTGCGTTTTTGAGCGGATTTGGTGCCTCCGGCGAGGAATCGGGAGCTGTGGAAGGCGCTGCGCCGCTTGCGCAGATTGGCCGCCGTGGTCCGTGGATTGGTCGTGGAGCTGCTGTAAGTTGAAATCTGCTCTGCCCCTTTCATCGCTTGCTCCTGGAGTTTCATTGTGGTATAGTTCGGCCGCCGGCGTAAATCTGTGGTGCGGCCTGCTGTTTGATTGTGCCCACACCGAAGCAAAGTTCCTGCTGAGGCCTACCTTCTGCTACCAAAGGTACAACGTGCTAGCTACCGCTGTTGTTGACTGTCCTGTGAGATTGAAATTACTTGGTGATTATTATCTGCTAGTCTGTGCTTTCTCTGAAAATGGGAGATCCGAGCAAGGACTCAAGTATGGAGAAACTGTATGAACTTTTCAGCAAGTTGTTTGAACAGCAGCAGCTGAAAGTAGTCCCTGAGGCGACCAAATATGCCTTGGAACCGAATCCTGTGCGATTGTCAGGTCCAGGGAACTATGTTAGCTGGGCACGTCATGCTCAACTAATTTTAAGCTCTCATGGATATGAGAACCTGATTGTTGAAGAGGATGAGAAGCAAAAGAGTGGTGATATTACTGCAAAACAAGTTAATGACAGCGTTCTTGTGTGGTTGCTAGGAAGCATGGACCCTGTTGTGCGACAGCAAGTCGAAATTATGCCAACTGTGTATGAAGTTTGGGCAACACTAGAAAAACAATTTGCTGGGAAGTCGAATAAGATGCAGGCTACACGAATTATGGATGAGTTGACTCATCTAAACCAAGGGTCCAAGTCTGTCACTGAATATGCAGGCCAAGTTAAAAAATTGTACAGGGATCTTCACTACTATCATCCGTTTGAACCTGTTGATAAGAAAGATCTGGCTGTTCATCATAAGTGGTTTGAGTCGCTTGTAGCCAAACTTTTCTTGGATGGGTTAAATCAGGAACTCAATCTTCGGAGACAAATCATATTCTCGCAAGCAGAATGGCCAAGCCTCGATGACATTATATCCAGTGTGATTGAAGAAGAGACACGCTTGGCTCAACACAAGGAGAAAGATCTGAACTGCACTGAAGATCGAGCAGCCCTGTCTGCATCTCTACGGGAGCCACCTGTTGTAGATGTTCGAGCTCTTGAAGAGTTCACTTCCAAGCTTAAAATCTCTGAAGACTCGTCATCCCATCAGAGTTCCCCTATGGCTGAATCTAGTCTGATTGCCACTTCTAGTCAAGGTACAAAATTTGATCACGCTAACAATACCACAACCCAACCAAGGTCCTGGATCATTGATACAGGAGCCACAAACCATATGACAGGTGCCTCTGATATGTTTACTACTTATACGCCTTGTTCAGGCAAAGACAAGGTTCGTGTAGCAGATGGTTCCATGGCACCAATAGTTGGACGTGGATCCATCTGTTGCACAGAATCATTGTCATTATCTCCAGTTTTACATGTTCCAAAATTCCCAGTCAATCTCCTATCAGTTAGCTCTATTACAAAATCACTTAATTGTGGAGGGTGGTTTGAACCTACTTGTTGTGTTTTTCAGGAGCTGAAGACAGGGAGACTCTTGGGGACTGGGACTGAGCATGATGGGCTCTACTACCTTGATGATGGAAGTGATGAAGTGGCTCTTGCATCTTACTTGTCACCATGTCAAGAGTTAATATTACACCATCGTAGGCTAGGTCATCTTTCTTTTGCATCCATGTCACGTGTCTATCCTACTTTGTTTAAGTTGTGTCCTAAGGATGCGCTGGTTTGTGATGCTTGTGAACTAGCTAAGCATACCAGGGGCTCCTACCCAAGCATTGGTCTGAAAAGTAAGAGGCCATTTGAAGTAATTCATTCTGATGTTTGGGGACCCTGTGAGGTCATTTCTGTTTCTGGACATAGATGGTTCGTCACCTTTATAGACTGCTTTAGTCGTTACACATGGCTTTATCTTCTGAAGCATAAGAGTGATGTTTTGTCCGTCTTTAAAGATCTCTGTGCTCTTATTAAAAATCAACATGAAGCTACTGTTAAAATCTTGCGCACAGATAATGGAACGGAATATATTAATCATGATTTTGATCAGTTTCTTGCCTTAAATGGTATAGAACATCAAACTACATGTGTTAACACGCCAGAACAGAATGGTGTGGAAGAGCGGAAAAATAGACACTTACTTGAGGTTGCAAGGTCTTTGATGTTTACAATGAATGTTCCGAAATTCCTGTGGGGTGAAGCAATTAAAACTGCGACTTATTTAATTAATCGCATGCCCCATCGTGTTCTAGCTCATAAAACTCCTGTAGAGTGTCTTTTAAATTCAAATGAGTTTGTTGTCCCTCCAAAGGTATTTGGGTGTGTTTGTTTTGTCCATGATTATAGAAATTCAGTGGGTAAATTGGATCCACGAGCACTTAAATGTGTCTTCATGGGTTATTCCCCCTCGAAAAAGGGATATAGATGTTGGTGTCCTTCTGAGCATCGGTTTTTTGTAAGCATGGATGTAACATTTCGTGAAAATGAACCATATTATGGTCTGTCTAGTGAATCTGGAATTAATTTATCTCCACCAGAAGAGCAACAAGAAAGGGGGAGTGTTTATGATGAGGGCCCTACAGTTGTTCCTGTTCTTGCTCCTTCTTCAGGTAAATCACAAATTAGTAACAACACTCCTAGTCACGGGGGGGACTATACTGCTGGTGATAATGATAATGTTTGTCATGAAGGTGAGGAGGATGCGACAAGGGATTCATCACTTCCATCACAAGGCGTGGAATCTACAATGCATGGAGTCCCAGGTACCAATAGTAACTCTTATGATTCTGTAGCTCCTATTAACACTACGGGCAGAGTGATAACCAACCCTCTATTTCCACAAACAATTCTCCTATAGTCGTACGAAAATCCACTAGAGCTCGAAAAACCCCTGAATATCTCAAGGACTTTGTTGGACATAAATATGACATCGCCAATTATATTTCCTATAAGTACTGTAACCCATCTTTCCAAAGTTTCATTGCTTCTTTGGATTCTATATCCATACCGCATGACTGGAAAGAAGCCTTAGAGGACTCGAAGTGGAGGGATGCAATGCTTGATGAGATGAGAGCTCTGGAAAAAAAAATAAAACTTGGGAGCTCGTAGATCTACCGCATGGTAAGCAACCTGTAGGGTGCAAGTGGGTCTTTACTGTTAAACACACACCTGAAGGAAAAGTTGAGAGGTTTAAGGCTCGCCTAGTTGCCAAAGGGTATACTCAAACTTACGGTATAGATTATGACGAGACCTTTGCCCCAGTTGCAAAGATGAACTCAATTAGGACGATCATATCCTGTGCTGCAAACTTTGATTGGAATATCTACCAGTTGGATGTTAAAAATGCCTTCCTACATGGTGACCTTCATGAGGAAGTGTATATGCATATTCCACGTGGTTTTGGGTCCAATCAAACCGAAAGAAAAGTGTTACGTTTGCGCAGGTCTCTATATGGTCTAAAACAATCACCGCGGGCGTGGTTTGAAAGATTTAGACAAGCTATGCTAAAAAAGGGATATCGTCAAAGCAATGCCGATCATACACTATTTTACAAACACAATTGTGACCTGGTTGCAATTCTAATAGTGTATGTTGATGACATTGTGATTACAGGAGACGATTGCAAGGAAATCATAAACCTGAAACAATATCTAGCACAGGAATTTGAAGTGAAGGACCTGGGACTTTTGAGGTACTTCCTGGGGATAGAGGTCTCACGGGGATCAAAAGGTATATTTTTATCTCAAAGAAAGTATATTATTGACTTGCTTAGAGAGACGGGTATGTATGGATCGCGTCCTGCTGCTACACCTATTGAACAAAATCATCGGTTAAGTAGCAATGAGGGGAGACCCGTGGATCGTGAACGCTATCAAAGATTAGTGGGGAGATTAATATATCTTTCTCATACCCGTCCTGATATTGCCTTTGCCTTAAGTGTTGTGAGCCAATTCATGCATGACCCCAAAACAATTCATTTGGAGGCCGTAAATAGAATCCTAAGATATCTTAAAGGATGCCCAGGGAGAGGCCTATTATATACAAAACAAGGAAATCTACAAGTTGAATGTTATATAGATGCTGATTGGGCAGGCTCCTTGGACGATAGGCGATCTACTTCGGGTTATTGTACTTTTGTTGGGGGAAATCTAGTCTCATGGCGAAGCAAGAAGCAAAGTGTAGTTGCCAGGTCTACAGCTGAAGCTGAGTTCAGGGCAATGGCTCAAGGTTTATGTGAGCTTCTATGGTTACAAATTCTTCTATCTGAACTGAATTTATATAAGCATAAACCTTTAATGCTTTATTGTGATAACAAGGCTGCCATCGATATTGCTAACAATCCTGTTCAGCATGATCGTACAAAGCACATCGAAATAGATCGCCATTTTATAAAGGAGAAGCTTGATAGTGGTATAGTTTGTTTACCATATGTAACTTCGGCTAGTCAAGTAGCAGATGTCCTTACAAAGGGACTTCCAGAGAGGCTGTTTTCCACCTTTTGTAGCAAGATGGGGCTTTATAATGTGTTTGCCCCATCTTGAGGGGGAGTGTTGGTAGTTAAATGTAATTAGGTAGTATTCAGGGTGTCAAATGTAAAAGGGAGCTGATGTTAAAAGAGGAACGATGGAGAAGGATACAGAGGTATCTAGAAAACTCATTCAGACCTCCTCTCTGCTTCCTTTCACGATGTATTCTGTACCACCAAATTAATCCAACTCTCAGTTGTTTTCAGTGTGAGAATCATTACTTACCGATGGCTCCATTATTTGCTTCCAACCAACAACTTCAGTACGACTGGCTTGATCTCCTCCATCGCCACCTCGACCGTTGAGATCACCTTGTTGTGCGCCTAGATCACCTGCAGTGCCTTCACAGATACCTCCATCTGTGCCTCTATAACCCCGCGAGCAGCATATCGAAAAGGTCTGAATACCAAATGTTACGATCCTATGGTTTACTTGACCATGCATTTGGTACAGATACTCAGTTTCCGAGAGGAAGTGAAGGTCGGTCGAGAGTAGAGGTCCGGAACGGAAAGAGGGAAGACTTGGGGTTCAAAGAGATCGGTTGCTAGTTTGTCTGTGAACCAATTTTACGTAGCTTTGGCGGAACTATTTTGTAGTAGTGTTTGTTGGGCTTTGCTGAACACGTTCTGCTAGTGCCTTCATGAAACCTCGCAAATTATGTACCTTCAAAGAAACTAACAACCCCACCCATAGATATCAGAGCTACCATTCAAGATCGGTACGACACAAAATAAGAAAAAACAAGTAAAGGCAGGAGAGCTATCAATTCTTGCTCTTTCCATCTGAAATTAATTAGCCAGCCTTTTGTGATATATATACTGCCACCAACAGAGGCAGTGAAAAATCAGATATCAGATGAAACTAGGAATGTCGAGAGAGAATACCCTAACAAATCCAAGGCAAATAAAAATAAGCGCAAACACTCACGTCGGACCATATTAATTTTTCGTATTGAACATAGGCATGAGAGAAATCCGGAATTCAGTCGTGACTTCATGAATTGCAGCGTGCTGCCGCAGGTCATTTTCTTGATACGAGACTAGATTGTAGGATCGTCGTGCATCTAGTACTTGTAGATGGAATGACAAACTCTCCATGGATGCTGTGGCAGGGGTGCCATCAAAGCCTGCTGCGTCTACCATGAGCCCCTTGTAGGCATTTCCAACGTCCCATTACTTGGGACACGATTAGAGCTGTAATGTTGGCATGTGGGAAAGGGATCACCGAAACCATCTTTACTCACTACCTTGTTTTCCCGACGGATATGAAAATAGCTTAGCGGGAGGTTTAGTAGCTTTCAATTCTCTTTTTAACATTAGAAGACAAGAAGATGACCACAAAGCACATGTGAGTGCAAATCGTTTTTCTGTTGCCCAGAGGGCTGGGAGACATTACCATCACTGGAAAATGAATTGTGACTTTTATCAAATTAACATGTACTGTCAGACAAACAAGTACCTGTGCATATCGTCGGGGAATCGCCAAGTCTATTTTTCATCTTCGAGCACTCCCTTCTAAGAATTTCACAAGCTCTCCTCCATGTGTCTAGAGGTGATCTATTGATCGACTATAGACATAGGTGGACATTTTCATGAGAGCTGCACCGGCCTGAACCACGCCGTGTGTGTGGGCAACTCCTTCAACCATGCCAATTAGGCTATGCACACTAATCTTTGATGGGGGCACACCGTCCGTCTACCGTTTGACTACCCGAGAACAACATCCACTTCATAATTAGTTTTTTCAAACATTGAGGTTAAGCCCCCACCGCCACTCCTTTTATTTCAATGACATGCACACGGCATATTTTTTATTAGTTATTACTGAACAAAGACAACAAGCACGTAACTATTACATGATATGAATTTCACGCCTCGACGAGGTCGAATTTATCCGCAACAACACCTTCAACAAGGGCTAAACTCTCTCACGACTTCGTCGCCGTTGAGGGCCTTGAGGCTGACAAATATTGCAAAGACAAGGATTTTTACCATAGACATGAGAAAGTTTTTCCAATCAACATCTTGATTATAATTTTTTGATGGCCGTCTCCGCTAGTCCTGACCCCACCTAAGAATACTATTAAAGGGGAGTTGGTCAATCCTGACCCCGGTTATTTTAGTCCTTACCCCGTTAGTTATACCTAACTTCTAAATATAGACAAACCTCATTACCAACCATCTTTACTATTAAAGGGGAGTTGGTCTCCATACGTCGGTACGCCTTAACTCCACCGACCATCACTCCTCCTCTGATGGATGTAGGTTCAATCACTTTGTGCTTCAAAGTCACTTCGGACTTGGAGCCATCTCACTCTTACAAAGCCAGTCCAACATATATGAATTGATGGAACCAAAAATCCCTGACACTTAGTCGTTCCCACACATTCAACATGCGGACATGTCATTATTGCAGGGCCGAGCTTGATTTCTTCCGCGTGCTGGCGATGAAGGCGAGGTATTCCACTGAGGAATGAGTAGCTCCATCGTAGAGAGAGAGCCTTCACGCACCTCCGTTGCGCCATTCTCGCCGAGGATTTTGCCACCTCTGTCACGCCTCAGCTGCGCCATCCTCGTCAGGGATTTCTTCTCCTCCTCGTCGTTCATATTGTCGGTGGTGGCTTCTTCGACTGTTTTTGCAGCATTCCTAGTTTTATGAGAGATGTCTTCAGTTTGGGAGTGAGAACAAGAATGGGCTGAATGTTTTGCATACCAAGGGAAGACCAATAAAATGCTGACTCAAATGTGCAACAAACATATGACTTGTTAAGAGCTTCGCAACTAAATAAAATAGGAGTTCAATCCAAAATTTGAAGAGAAAAAGGCGTCATAAGTTGCGCAAGGCACCTAAGCCTGTTGTCGAAACGAAAAAGGAGCAAAGGTATGTTCTAATCCGGAACTAACAAAACTGTTGCCAGTTGTTAATATATTAATTAGCTAAACTTTCATTGGCAGAAACAAAAGAAAAATGATGATATCTACCTCAAGTAGAGATGGCGGATGATGGCGACATGAAAGAAGTAAATATGGAGAATGAAATAATGAAATGTCATTGAGAGTTTTACGCAACTCCTCACATCTCCTACTTGTAATGATGATAGTATTTACGGTGTCAATATGTTATACTACCTAGATGTTGGTTACATAGTACTTTGAGAGCTCCAACAATAGTATTTGGATGTATTTTGCGGGTGTATAGTCTTTTGAGGCCGAAGTGTATAAGTGGTGAGGCCTAAAAGTATTTTGAGGAGCTAACTATAGTCTTTTGTTTAGTAGCACTTGTTGCTATAGATTTTTATAGACTTAGTGTTAAGTGCTTGGGATGTTGTGAACTTCCACTATGTTTTTCCTCTGTTTACTTGTGAGTTGTCAATGATTGCAAATATGTATTTAATTTCTTTGTTACTTATATGCTGTCTCTATAGTACTAAGAAGTTAAGCTAAAAATAACTAAAAAGGGTGCAAAACGAAATCCTCGTAAAAAAGCTGCTCAAATATGCTACAATGCTGCTAAAGTTAGAAATTGCTCAAAGATCGAAGTGCCCTGATTTTTTTGAAAAGAATCCAGTAGCTCTGATATGTTGCGTTATGCATTATGGGAAAGTTTTGTCAGATTCGGGCACAAGTTTGTGAATAAAACTCATTTTGAGTTTCATGACCAAATTTTCAACTCAAAATTCTAAGTGTCGAGAAAAAATTGAAAACAATCTCGTAAATCTTATCTATACCTAATAATAAAAGCATTAATTAAGGCTTCTTCTCGTACGTCATTAAAAATACCACTAAAGTTCGCAACAATTACTCACCACTGCCACCGGTAAGTTACCTACCGCTTCGTTTATTTTTCGTCCATCAAACTCAATAGGCCAATTTTCGACCGGCATCTCCGCCGTCAGAGAAGGTGCGGAGCTTGCATCCACTAAATCGAGCACGACGCCGCTCACCCCCGTCACGGTGGAGTACGAGCCATCTCCGCCGCCTGGGAGAAGGTGCCGGCAAAGGCGCAGCTCGACCAGCCACACGCATGAATAAACCAGTTCCATCCATGAAGGCCGCGAGTCTGGGACCGTCTTTGAAGGCCCTCGCCATGTTCTGCACGGTCGCCATCCCGACCTCGCCGCTGTTCTCCCTGTCATGTCGCCCGCTCTCCTGTAAATCTGCCTCCGCCACTGGCTCACCGCTCCGGTCGTCCGCGCTGCTGCGCACTCAGATCCGCGAGGAACCCTCTCTCTGACGCCTCAGACTTCCGGCTCCGCCCCCGTCGGATCCGTGCTTAAAAAGGGACACCCGGCTCCGCTCATGGTGCCATGCTGCCGGTGGAAATTGGCACAATAAAACATATCCGCATTGTTTTTACTAAGTAGTCTCTGTCTGAAGCTGCTGGTTGATTTCAGAGGGTTTGTGACCTTACAATTCTTGAGTTGCAACTTGTGCATGTCGCGGAGGGTGATCTTGAATCATTACCTTGCAAATGCCTTCCTCTTGAGGAATTAACAATTAAATCATGAGAACCTTTCGTGTCCTTGCCGATTGGCCATCAACTAAGCAGGCTGGAGCATTTGTCTCTTGGTGATGGCACCCTGGTGGAGAAATTTCAGATCGGGCCAACCTGAGGAAAATTTCCCACAGTATACAGAAGGTCTCCTTGAAGGCTTGAATATCTTGGAAGACATACAGGTTTGTTCAAGCGATGTAGTGTTTTTATCTTCCTTTTAATTCATTTGTCGTATAGTGGTATTGCATTGCAATATAGAGGGACATGCCTACTTGCAGCCAATGATTTTGTGGCGAGGTAATGGTAACGTTTCATAACTGAGAATCTGAGATGTTAACAAATGGCTGCTATTAGGGTTGCACAATGGACATCCTAATCGAGATGTTTACAAATGTACAGACCAAGTCTTGGATAGTATTGTATTGAGATGAGTTATTGGGAATCTCTGGGATATGTGAGTGGGCATGGTACATAAATTGCAGCAATGTTTAGGAACATATCTTTAAGGAGCACAAACAAAACATAGTTGTACTGGATACATAAATTTAAGTACCACTCCACCAAGGGTATCCTGGAATCGGAATATACTTTTCAAGCTCTTGATTTGTCTTGTGTATGTCTTGTGTAATTTTAAGAGACCAATTTATTATCCACATCTGTAGGAGTTCTTGTCATGGAAGAAACATGTTGAACCGGAGGGGATACATGATTGGCTGAGTCTGCCAACTTCTGCTCCCTTGCCAAACAGCACTCGTGGAGATCAAGCTTGTGATAGTTTTCAAAGGAGGAAAGGAAATTATGGGACGGTGGTAATAATAACCGAGCTACTGAGCTACCAAAAGATGATGGTACATTTGATATAGTTTGCCATTGGGATAAGATAGAAAAGTTTTTAGATCATTCCATAACATCAAAGGTTCACGGAGTATCCAAATATATTGTACGAGAAAAGGTTGTAGGTGTCTGACTGGCTGCGAATGTCCGGCACTACCAAATCGTTTCCGTCGCCGGTGCACCCAGAGCACCGGCCTGCACCCCCCACCATTAAGGTCATTACTCACCTCCATCTCGCTCTATCACGCCGCCTAAGGGCATGACAACTCAGGTGTCAGGGAAGAAGAAACAAGGGGCAGAGGTGAGGAAGAAGAAGAGGATAAGATGGGGTCGTACGTTTTTAAGCGGAAATCTGCCCATACATATCTTGCTAGATTATATTTGTCATTCTTTGTCCAGGTAAGCTCAGACGGGCAAGAACGGCCAAAACTGCAACTAATCCCAATCGTGATGGTAAGAAAAAAAAGGTTTTAATTTACTAAAGGGCATGAGAGTAATTGAGATGGTAAGAAAAATATTAGGTTTTTAATTAGTGAAGGACAATAGAAGTATAAAAGGTCTTGATGAGATGCTTGACATGATAAGATAATTTATTTTTTAACGTGTATCATTAATATTGCTAAAACCATTTCATTCCCATTCCCATAAATCATAGTAAGACTAAATTTTTTGTAATAACTATAAATGTGTTTGCACATGCAATTCTCACTAAATTTGAGCAAACATTAATTTTCTCTCCCGTTGCAACGCACGGGCACGTGTGCTAGTATGTTGTAATATGCATTCTGTGAAAGTCTTGTCGGATGCTGACATACAGGCCGTGAATAATCCTCATTTTGAGTTACACGACAAAAATTGAACTCAAAATTCAACGAGATCATAAAAATTTCAAAAAAATCCAATAAATCTCAATCCGGCAGTTCGTTTAAGAAAGCTCGCAGCGGCTGTCCGCCTCGGTCCGTCGGAACACAGACGCAGCGTCCGCTAATCTTTACAATTAGTATTCGTGGACCGACGCGGTCGTCCAGTGGACCATCTGCCTACATCCCGACTTGCATTCATTCTTGTACATTTGATTGATTTTGGAAAGCTGAGATGCCTCCAAAGTCCACATGAGAATTTGAAGCACAAAGTCACTGAAGCTGCATCCGCCATATGGTCACATTGAATCCCTCTCTTCTGTCACCTCTGACTGCGCCGCGATGAGCCATCTCTCATCTCTGTATCTGAGATAAAGATCCAATTTTTCCCATGAGAATCGTTAGTAATATAAGAAGATACCCATCAATCTATATAAGAAAACCAATTTTAAAATATTAATTGGGCTTTATGTCGTACACTGTACTACATCTAGACGTCTATATTTCCTGATCTACATACTTTATAAAAATCTGAGTTGGTGGCATTTGATCCATCCTAGCTCGCTCGCAATCCTAATACACTTCTGAGTTGGCGATTGATCCTTCCTACGTCGCTCGCAATCCCAAGCCGCTTCCGAGTTGAAGGAGCGGCGCACAAGTTCGTGACACTTCAGCAAGCACCAATGCAGGGGAAAGCGAATGCGCCACTTTGCCGCCTCCTTGTTGAGGAGCAAGGATATCACGTCCTCCCACACGAATTATGTTGTCTACAAGCCCCATAATGAAAGAGACGTGCATCACTGACAAGACCATGCTCTGCATCGCCCAACAACTGCATCAATGGACGTGCATGGCGGTGCCATCGACGAGGTGTTCACCATCCTAAGAATGACAAGGAGCTTCAAGAAAACAAGTAAAAAAAGGAGTACATTTGCGCATTTTCGGCTATGCTCCTCACATTTCTCGACGAGGTGTTCACCATCCTAAGAATGACAAGGAGCTTCAAGAAAACAAGTAAAAAAAGGAGTACATTTGCGCATTTTTGGCTATGCTCCTCACTTTTCCAGAGTTTTGGAGATCTTTTCACTGTTTTTTTCCAGCCGTGGAATTTCGATCACGCCGTTGGGCTCTGCGTCTTTTTTGTGCTGATAGCCGTGTACATTCCCGTGTTGACGATACGTGTTGGTTCGTCCCGCCTAATAAACCGGTGTAGTTTTACTTAAGTTTCCGATGTGGGACTAATAATCTTCCTAGCGAAAATCTGCAGCGCGAAAAATCCAGCACAATTGGCGGCCCAGTAGATGAGCCCGCCCCACCTTCGTCCTCCACCCCGCTCTGTGATACGTCTCCAACGTATCCATAATTTCTGCTGTTCCATGCTTATATTATACCATTTGCTACATGTTTTATATACACTTCGTATCACTTTTATGCATTTTCTGGGACTAACCTATTAACAAGATGCCACAGTGCCAGTTCCCTGTTTTCTGCTGTTTTTGGTTTCAGAAAGTTACTTCTGGAAATATTCTCGGAATTGCACGAAACAAAAGGCCAGGTCCCTATTTTTCCAGCACGTACACGGAGTCCGAAGGAGAGACGAAGAGCCACGAGGTGGCCAAACCACATGGTGGCGCGGCAGGGGCCCCACCGCGCCGCCTGTGGTTTGGGCCCCTCGGGGGTCCGCCGACATCGCCCCTTCGCCTATTTATTCCCCGAGACGAAAACCCTAAAACACCGAGCCTTTCATCCAGAACATATTCGCTGCCGCCGCCGTCGTCAACCCTAACTCGGGGGGTTCTGAAGCTCTTCCCGGCACCCTGCCGGAGAGGGGAATCATCACCGGAGGGCTCTACATCGCCATGCCCGCCTCCGGAGTGATGCGTGAGTAGTTCATCCTTGGACTATGGGTCCATAGCAGTAGCTAGATGGTTGTCTTCTCCACTTGTGCCATCATGTTTAGATCTTGTGAGCTGCCTATCATGATCAAGATCATCTTATTGTAATGCTACATGTTGTGTTTGCTGGGATCTGACTTATATTGATACCTATGTGGAGCTGAATATTATATTATCATGTCTATGTCATTTGTGATCTTGCATGCTCTCCGTTACTTGTTGAAGCCTTGGCCACGTGAATACTTGTAACTCCAAGAGGGGGTATTTATGCATGATAGTTGGGTTCAACCTCTATTTAACCTGGGATAGTGACAGCAAGTTCTAAGGTTGTAGATGTGTTGTTGCCACTAGGGGTAAAACAGCAATGCTTTATTCAAGGATGAATGTATTGTTTACATTACGCACATTACTTAATGCAATTGTCTGTTGCTTGCAACTTAATACTGGAAGGGGTACGGATGTTAACCGGAAAGTGGACTATTTAGGCATAGATGCATGCTGGATAGCGGTCTATGTACTTTGTCGTAATGCCCAAATGAATCTCATAGTAGACACCACAGCTCACACATGCATGTTATATGCACTTATCAATTGTCAATTGCCCAGCTGTAATTTGTTTACCCAGCATGTTAGTTATCTTATTGGAGAGACACCACTAGTGAACTGTGGACCCCGGTCCATTCTTTTACATCTGAAATACAATCTACTGCAATCATTGTTCTCTACTGTTTTATGCAAACAAACATCATTTTCCATTCGATACGTTTAACCCTTTGTTTTCAGCAAGCCGGTGAGATTGACAACCTCACTGTTAAGTTGGGGCAAAGTAATTTGTTGTGTTGTGCAGGTTCCACGTTGGCACCGGAATCCCTGGTGTTGCGCCGCACTACACTCCTTCACCAACACCTTCGAAGCAAACCTCGTTTTCCTACTGGTCGATTAAACCTTGGTTTCATACTGAGGGAAAACTTACTGCTGCACTCATCATACCTTCCTCTTGGGGTTCCCAACTGACGTGTGACGTACAAGCATTGTTTCTGGCACTATTACCTAGAGCCACCAACACGTTTTCTGGCGCCGTTGCCGGGGAAAACGAATTGCTTCTGCAAGGGGAGTCTCTCACACCCAATCTCTTTACTTTGTTATTTGTCTTGCTTAGTTTATTTTTATTTAGTCTTGTTTGCTCTCTTTATCAAAAACACAAAAAAATTAGTTACTTGTTTATTTCGGTTTTGTTTTGTCTCTTGTCACCATCATGTCTTGTTCCATGCCTGTTGCTATGTCACCTGAGGAATTGATCTTCACTTTTAAACAAGGGAGTGAGGAGAATTTTAAAGAAGCTTGGTCTAGAATTAATGATTCCTTTGGTAAAACTGATCCTAAAATGACTTTAAGTTTGCTTCTCACTAGCTTCTACTTTGGTCTAGCCCTTTGTTATAGATATGCTTTAGATGCTATTGTGGGAGGAGATTTCCTTCACTGTGATGGGGACCAAGCTTTTAATGCCATAAAAAAGTTGATTGCAACTTCTAGCTCAACTAATAAATTTGATTCGGCCCTTGTTAGCATCCATGCTAGATTAAACACTCTTGAGACACATATATCTTGTTTAAAGGATGGCTATAATCAAATTCGGGAATATTTTGACTATGTTCCAACAAATTTTGAACCTTCGATGTGGGTCCCTACGGTAAAGGTTGCTATTTGTGGTGAAACCTTTTATGCTCGTTGTGATATTATGTCTGAGTTTTGCCTTATGCCTAAAAGCATTTATGAAACTTTGAATCTTTGGGGACTTGCTGAAGGAGGAGAAGGAATAACTCTTACTGATAACTCTGTTATATTTCCCGAGGGGATAGCTGAGGGTGTGTTTACAACCTTTCTTGGGAGAACGGTGTCCACTGATTATCTTGTTATTGAATGTGCAGGGACAGGACAAATTACACTTGGAAGATCTCTGCTCAAATTAATGGGAGCAACCATAGATGTGGGAAAAGGCACTCTGAATCTTACCTCCACACCAAGGTGGCCATGTATTCCCCAAACCAAAGAGTAAGTCTAAGGGTAAGAGAGGTAGGCATGGCCCTTGGTATTGATGTCAATGCTCCTCTTGACAACACTTGATTTTCACTTTCTGCGCCTAGCTGAAAGGCGTTAAAGAAAAGCGCTTATGGGAGACAACCCATCGTTTTTATTTGCTGTTATTTTTGTTTTCTTTGAGTCAAGGAGTTTTGTTACTTCTGTAGCAACTCCTTTGTATCTTTATTTTATCGCAATGTTGTGCCAAGTAAAGTTCTATATTGAAAGTTGATGCAAGATTTGGATTTCTGCGCAGTGACAGATTTTTAGCTGTCACGGATTTGAGCTTATCTCCCTGTAGAAAATTCAAAAAATTCTGAGAAAAATCACGCATATTCCTGAGATATGTACGCAACTTTCATTATTTTAGGCCAGATCCATCTGAGCAACTTAAGTGCCTCGAAAAAATTCGTCATTCCAGACTGTTCTGTTTTTGACAGATTCTGCCTTTTGTTTTGCATTCGCTCTTTTACTGTGTTTGTGTGGATTTCTTTGCTCCACAAAGCATTGGTGGCTGTAGCTAATGTCCAGAAGCTTTGGGATTGATTGTATCATTACAGAATATGAGAATTTTTGATTATGCACTAACCCTCTAATGAGAACTGTCTTGAGTTTGGTGTGAAGGAAGTTTTCAAGGATCAAGCGAGAAGGGTGATATTATGTGATCAAGAAGAGTGAAAAGCCTAAGCTTGGGGATGCCCCCGTGGTTCATCCCAACCATATTCAGAGAGACTCAAGCGTCTAAGCTTGGGGATGCCCAAGGCATCCCCTTCTTCATCAACAAACTTATCAGGTCATCTCTAGTGAAACTATATTTTAATTCTTTCACATCTTATGCGCTTTACTTGGAGCGTCTGTGTGTTTTATTTTTGTTTTTGTTTGAATAAATTCGGATCCTAGCAATCCTTGTGTGGGAGAGAGACACGCTCCGCTTTTTCATGTGAATACTCATGTTCTTCACTTATATTTGTTGAGTATTCTTAACTAGCTACTGCAGTGCTTTTAGCTCCTGTTTTTCATGCATCTCTTCGAGCTGTTAGCACTTGTTTATAAATACTCTCTTGCTGCATTATATTATCATTTGGAGAGTTTATGTTTAAATAAATTATTGGTGTTTGTTTGGAAGAAAGAAAATGCTACATGTAGTAGTTGGTATTGGAAAAGACATATGCATTCTTGTAGATCATTGTCTTGTTTTGATTTGATGCTTTGCAATTGTTTTGAGCTCTCAAGTAGATCATGTTTAAGCTCTTGCATCATGTAGTTAAAGCCTAGTAGTGGAGAACTACCGTAGAGCTTGTTGAGACTTGGGATGCATATTTGTTCTCTCTAAGGTCTAGATATTTTCTGGTAAAATGTTTGAGCAACAAGGAAGACAGTGTAGAGTCTTATAATACTTGCAATATGTTTTTATGTGATTCTTGCTGTACCGGTTTATACTTGTGTTTGCTTCAAACAACCTTGCTAGCCTAAACTCTGTACTGAGAGGGAATGCTTCTCGTGCATCCAAAACTTGAGCCAAAACCCATGCCATTTGTGTCCACCATACCTACCTACTATGTGGTATTTCCTGCCATTCCAAGTAAATATTTCATGTGCTACCTTTAAACTATTCAAAACTTTATTACTCCTTATTTGTGTCAATGTTTTATAGCTCATGAGGAAGTATGTGGTGTTTTATCTTTCAATCTTGTCATTTACTTCTGACAGACTTTCACCTGGACTAGTGGCATATACATCCGCTTATCCAATAATTTGCAAAAAGAGCTGGCAACGGGGTGCCCAGCCCCAATTAATTACAACTTTCATTAATAATTCTCTTCACATGTTTTGCCCTGATTTATCAGTAAGCAACTTAATTTTGCAATAGACACTCCTCCATGGTATGTGAATGTTGGAAGGCACCCGAGGATTCGGTTAGCCATGGCTTGTGTAAGCAAAAGGTTGGGAGGAGTGTCATCTATAAAGAAACTAAAATACATGTGTAAACAAAAGAGAAGAGGGATGATCTACCTTGCTGGTAGAGATAACGTCCTTCATGGGAGCCGCTCTTTGAAAGTCTGGTTGACAAGGGGGTTAGAGTGCCCACTACCATTCGTTGACAACAACAAACACCTCTCAAATACTTATTTTGTGCTCTCTATATGCTTTCGAAAACTTAAAAAGCTCTAGCACATGATTTAATCCCTGCTTCCCTCTGCGAAGGGCCTATCTTTTACTTTATGTTGAGTCAGTTTACCTACTCCTTTCTATCTTAGAAGCAAACACTTGTGTCAACTTTGTGTGCATTGATTCTTACATATTTACTTATTGCACTTGTTATATTGCTTTATGTTGACAACTATCCATGAGATATACATGTTACAAGTTGAAAGCAAATGCTGAAACTTAATCATCCTTT
Source organism: Poa pratensis (assembly GCA_947311845.1). Lineage (NCBI taxonomy): Eukaryota > Viridiplantae > Streptophyta > Magnoliopsida > Poales > Poaceae > Poa > Poa pratensis. Next base: position 26,343,246 of record CAMZMU010000104.1, read on the forward strand.
GTGTTGCTTCAATGCCTTTTACTTTGAATCTATTGCTTTATGAGTTACCTCTTATGCAAAACTTTTTGATGCTTGTCTTGAAAGTACTATTCATGAAAAGTTTTTGCTTATATGATTCATTGTTTACTCTTTATCTATTTGTTAGCAAACTATAGATCATTGCTTTGAGTCACTTCATTCATGACATGAGCCTTGCAATATATTGATCAAGATTGTGTGAAAGCATGTCTCCTCAGAAATTATTTGTTGTTATCGTTTTACCTACTCGAGGACGAGTAGAACTAAGCTTGGGGATGCTTGATACGTCTCCAACGTATCCATAATTTCTGCTGTTCCATGCTTATATTATACCATTTGCTACATGTTTTATATACACTTCGTATCACTTTTATGCATTTTCTGGGACTAACCTATTAACAAGATGCCACAGTGCCAGTTCCCTGTTTTCTGCTGTTTTTGGTTTCAGAAAGTTACTTCTGGAAATATTCTCGGAATTGCACGAAACAAAAGGCCAGTCCCTATTTTTCCAGCACGTACACGGAGTCCGAAGGAGAGACGAAGAGCCACGAGGTGGCCAAACCACAGGGGCGCGGCAGGGGCCCACCGCGCCGCCTGTGGTTTGGGCCCCTCGGGGGTCCGCCGACATCGCCCCTTCGCCTATTTATTCCCCGAGACGGAAAACCCTAAAACACCGAGCCTTTCATCCAGAACATATTCGCTGCCGCCGCCGTCGTCAACCCTAACTCGGGGGGTTCTGAAGCTCTTCCCGGCACCCTGCCGGAGAGGGGAATCATCACCGGAGGGCTCTACATCGCCATGCCCGCCTCCGGAGTGATGCGTGAGTAGTTCATCCTTGGACTATGGGTCCATAGCAGTAGCTAGATGGTTGTCTTCTCCACTTGTGCCATCATGTTTAGATCTTGTGAGCTGCCTATCATGATCAAGATCATCTTATTGTAATGCTACATGTTGTGTTTGCTGGGATCTGACTTATATTGATACCTATGTGGAGCTGAATATTATATTATCATGTCTATGTCATTTGTGATCTTGCATGCTCTCCGTTACTTGTTGAAGCCTTGGCCACGTGAATACTTGTAACTCCAAGAGGGGGTATTTATGCATGATAGTTGGGTTCAACCTCTATTTAACCTGGGATAGTGACAGCAAGTTCTAAGGTTGTAGATGTGTTGTTGCCACTAGGGGTAAAACAGCAATGCTTTATTCAAGGATGAATGTATTGTTTACATTACGCACATTACTTAATGCAATTGTCTGTTGCTTGCAACTTAATACTGGAAGGGGTACGGATGTTAACCGGAAAGTGGACTATTTAGGCATAGATGCATGCTGGATAGCGGTCTATGTACTTTGTCGTAATGCCCAAATGAATCTCATAGTAGACACCACAGCTCACACATGCATGTTATATGCACTTATCAATTGTCAATTGCCCAGCTGTAATTTGTTTACCCAGCATGTTAGTTATCTTATTGGAGAGACACCACTAGTGAACTGTGGACCCCGGTCCATTCTTTTACATCTGAAATACAATCTACTGCAATCATTGTTCTCTACTGTTTTATGCAAACAAACATCATTTTCCATTCGATACGTTTAACCCTTTGTTTTCAGCAAGCCGGTGAGATTGACAACCTCACTGTTAAGTTGGGGCAAAGTAATTTGATTGTGTTGTGCAGGTTCCACGTTGGCACCGGAATCCCTGGTGTTGCGCCGCACTACACTCCTCACCAACACCTTCGAAGCAAACCTCGTTTTCCTACTGGTCGATTAAACCTTGGTTTCATACTGAGGGAAAACTTACTGCTGCACTCATCATACCTTCCTCTTGGGGTTCCCAACTGACGTGTGACGTACAAGCATTGTTTCTGGCACTATTGACCTAGAGCCACCACTCTGCGAGTTCTTCGAGTCCTTCGACCGCGCCGCCGCCGCCGGCGACCTCGCTTCCTACATGCCGCTCGGGGTCTACACCCTCGCCACGGTATCTCCCAGACTAGCTCACTCCGACCTCAACCAGACCACCGCCGCGCCGCTCACCCCGCCGGCCTCCACCCGACCACCTCGGCCTCCGCCAGACCACCTCCGCGCCGCTCCCCTCCGCCGGCTTCCACCATACCACCGTTGCTCCTCCGCTCCGCTCCGCTCCTTGAGGTCTCCTTTGAGCCGGCGGCTGCGAGAACCTGCAGGCTGCTCCTCTCCTTCCTCGGGTTCTCCAATCGTCAGCCCTCTGGACCTCTTTTTTTTTAAACCGGGCAAGAGGCTTGCCTTTTCATTTATATAGAAGAAGTGAATTGGCCAGTTTATAAGGAAAACTGGCCGAAAACCGGATACAACACCACAACACACCACGCCGGCCCCGAGGCCACGCACCACACAAGTCGACGGCCTAACCGCCCAAGCGGCCAAGGCCGACACCCCTCAACGCCACAGCGGAGGCCTCAACGCAACAGCGGAGGCGAAATCCGGAGCCGCCGCTCCGACATCCACGCTGGCCATGGGCCAGCTCCACACAGGTCGACGACGAAACCGCCCAAGCAGGAAAGGTCGACACCCACACACACCTCAACGCGACGCAGCGGAGGCGAGATCGGAGCTGCCGCTCCGACATCCACGCCGGCCCCAGGGCCACGCACCACCTAGCCGAAGACGAGAAGATCGTCGCCGCTGGCCACCAAACATCCACGGGTCCCTCTGGCCGGCAAAACATCCAAGACGAGTCCCCAAGGAGAATACGACACAGAAGCGCCGCCCTCGCCTGATCCATCGAGGATCTGGGGTTTCCCCGAAAGTTTCCGGACGGAGGAGAGGAGCACCGCCACAACGACGCCTACAAGTAGGAAGTGGCGCCCGGAAGCGTCACCCGTCGCCTGTCCTGGTCGTCGACCAAGGCAAGGTTTTCACCCGGCGGTCTCTGTCCGCCCACCCACACGGGGACCGACCAGCCCACCAACGCAGACCCGCACGCAGACATCGTCAGCCCCTCACGCCCGACGGTTCACGACACCAAACAGAGCTAGACGCCGGGGTCTAGGTCAGTCTCGCGCTGAGCCACCTCCTAGCTCAGCTCGACGCCACCACCAGTCCGGGGCCGCCGCCCCCGCGTCCAAGTGCTGCAGGACAGCCACACGCCCAGCCGCACGAATGCCGCCGCCCCGAAGCCAACGCGACGTGTCAGCCAAGGAAACCGGACGGGGAGCCTCTACCTCCGTCGGCGACGCTGCAGCTCCTCGAGCACCACCGGCAGCAGCAGCCAGCCCGTGCGGCACCACAGCGGTGCGATGCACGGGAGGCCGCCGAGAGCAGCGGCCCACCGAGCCCATCGAGGCCCAGAACGGGCCCTGGCCGAACCACCGGCGGCCGCGCTGAAGGACGCCGCCACCACCTGCCGCACCCATCCCGGCCACGTTGACGTCGAGCCGTCGAGCTCGCTGCAGAAGCAGCGCCGCCGCAGCACCACTCCACATCGTCGCCGTCGCAGAAGCAGCCCTCTGGACCTCTCAAGCAGCAGGCTACTCAGCGCGAGTAGCGAGGCACCGAGGGAGACAGGCAGGCCGGCGGTTTAGATATCTTCACACTCGCAGGCAGCAGCACCCACCCACCAACGTGCCATTGCCTTACTGAAGGCGATGCACAACTAACTAATAATTTGATTGCTGCTCCTTATTCATTTTGCACTCACTAAAAGTCTAATTCTACCCCTTTGTAACTTGGAGTTGGAACAGGGCTTCAGCATTGCCAATTTGAGAGGATTGGAAGTGCTTCGGCATCCTCAGGAGAGTTATGATGCTCCAACTCTTCCAATTCGTTCAAAAGAGCGTCAGCCGTTTGTGCAGACACCTTCTGCAGTCACCTTACTGTAGGATGGTAAAAGGAAGAGAGACGGCCGAAGCGTATGCCTGATAGTTCAGTGACTCCTTCAAGTCATTCAGGCATTTCATAATGCTGACACTGGCGACACATCAAAGTGTGGACGGCCTAGGAAAATTGACACTAGCCTGCTGCACCTGCCCTCCCCTTGTCTTCAGATGATCTAGTGAATCGGTAGATACTGTACTTATGATGATTGATGCACTACGGCCACGGCTCATGCAGCTGGATGATGTTAAGCAATTAGCAAAGCAACATCATAACTTGAATGACGGAGGTATCATGATGAGCTCTGAACTTCGGGTCAATAAGAACAAGAGGATTGGAGAGGTTTTATGTGTTGAGGTTGGTAACATGTTCTACTTCAGAATCGAGATGTGCCTGGTAGGGCTGAATAGTCAGAGCATGGCAGGGGTAGATTACATGTCTGTTAAGTTTGGTAATCAGGAGGAACCGTGACCATCTTTGTAGTATCAGCTGGAATGTATGAAAATACTGAAGATGATCCAAAGGTTCTGGTTTACACAGGACATGGCATGTCTGGCAAGGATGATCAAAAACTTGAGAGGTAATCTTCCACTGTAGAGGAGTTTGCATAGGGGCAACCCATTAGAGTCGTTCGCAGTGTAAAAGACCTGACTTGTTCAACTAATAACATATACATATATGATGGCCTTTACAAGATCAGAGAAGCCTGGGTGGAGAAAGAAAAGTCTGCTTTCAATGTTTTTAAACACAAGTTGCTCAGGGAACCTGGCCAACCTGATGGCATTGCGGTGTGGAGAAGACTGAAAAATGGAGGGAAAATCCATCCTCTAGGGATCGTGTGATATCACACGACATATCACGCGGAATGGAAAGTAAGCCTGTCCGCCTTGTAAATGAGGTTGATGATGAGAAAGGTCCTAGCCACTTCATCTATACAACTAAACTTAACTACATGAATTCTCCAGCTCAGTGAGAAAGATGCAAGGCTGCAAATGCGCAAGTGTATGCCGACATGGTGATAACAACTGTTCCTGTACGCATCCAAAAGCTGGTGACCTTCCTTACAGTGCTTCAGGCATACTTGTTAGCCGGATGCCTATTTGTGTTTGGTTCAAAATTTATGGCATGTAATGATAAAAGTGTTCCACCAACCGTGACCTGTCCTTACAATCCTTTCGCCTACATATATACCCCATCTTGATGATGAGAAAGGTCCTAGCCACTTCATCTATACAACTAAACTTAACTAGAACGCGTGAGGTATAAGTAGATGTGCTAAACCGGTTGTGTTCTACTGATCAACAGGAGGTTACAGCAGTACATAACAGGAGAGAGCCCAACGGGCGGCCTAAGACAGTGACACAAGCCGGTGCATGCTGCACCCATCCAGCAGGTGTTTGCTGAGGCGCGAAAAACGGTATGTCCCATTCCTCTAAGGGCCGCTGCAATGTGCAAAATCTACTACGCCATAAGTCCTATGTGGCATTGTTTGTAGTTCACCTTATAGATTGTGAGAAATATAAACTTGTCCATAAGGTTAAGGTGCATCTCAAGCTTGTGGTCTACCATAAGCAATAGAAAACTTATTTCCTCTCTCCACTCTCTTTTGCATGTAGCAATATGACAAGACATATGGGTCTCAGCTTATACCTAAAGTTCACATTAATACATTATACATTACGGGGAAATTCATAGGACACGTGGGACCCACCTTATGGTAAAAGTTCACCGTATACATTATGGATGCCCTAAGCTGTAAAAGCCGGCGGGCAGAAATATGACCGTGGGTTTCACACACAAAGATGTGTGTACGGTCATTGTTTTAGTGTGACTGACAGGTTGGTCGGACTGAACGTGTTTGCCCACATGTTGGCCACATGTCGTGCCGTAAAGTTCGTTGTTGCGCTATTCTTTTCATCTGATAGTGGTGGGCCCTGTATGGGTTGAACTGTGCGGTGGCCGGGGGGTTGCTAGTGATGTCATAGTTCTAATGAGGCAACGTGGTGTCGTGTTTGGTTGGTGGTCCTCTGCTTGCAGTGCTCTGTAACCATGTGTGGTTCGTTTTGCCGGTGGTGTGACGTCCTCGATGGAGAGAGGGGGCTAGGGATCCTCTCTACGACGGTAGGGTATCAATGGTTGGCGTGAGAAATCGGCTTTTGGGTCCATGCCTTTCATGGTGGCTATGTGCCAGTGTTCTTGTTGTGTCTTCCTTCGACGATATCATCGTAAAGCTTGCGTGTTGATGAGTGCCTGTGTTGCGGTCGATGACGATATCCTGGGTTGCTTTCGTGAAGAGGTGATTGTGTGATCTTCATGGAATTCAGTTGTGATGAATGTTTTGGCGAACATCTCTATAAGTATGATTTCACCTCGTACCTTAAATATAGTCATGACTCATGTGTTGTGCAACATCGTTTCCTTGGGTCATAGAGAGAACATATGATTGTGTGATGTTCATGGCCGGAAAACCGAGCAACATAAACTTCATTGGCTGATACTTGACGAAACCTATGCACATATATGCATTGGTATGCAGTGCATGTTATGACAAACATGTGTTTGCCTGCAGCTCCTCGGACAAGATCGGGGTGGGCCTAATTATAGCATTATTAATTAATTCGTGTATGGTGATAGCCTTGAGATACAACGAGGAAGTGTTTTTCTCCACGTTTGTTCCATTTATATTCTGTAAATTAATTGTTAATTAATTTGCATGTGCTCTGAAACACCACGGCAACTATATATCGCTCTTCGCGAGCGCGTTTCGAACCGGCAAAGATTTAAGAAACTGTTAACTTTTATTATTTTGTATTTAAGTATGTAAACATTTTTTTACCCCTTGAATGATCCGTGAACATTTGTTTGAACAATACTATTTTTACACACATTAACTTTTTTAACCCTGTGATATTTTTTAATTCTGTGAACATTTTTTGATCCGTCAATATTTTTTTTAACCATGTGATTTTTTTTTTCAAAACATGAATATGTGTTCACCCTTAAAAAAGGAGTTTCACCTATCAATGCAATAAATATTAGTGCAGTTTTAAAAAACAGTCAAGTTTTTGAAATGGTCGTGTTCTTTCATTTTGAAAATGTTCACACCTAAAAAAATCCAAGTTTCGTGATTTTTTCACGAATATAAAAAATCTTCATGCGTTCAAACAAGTATATGGAGCAGATTTGTAAGATTGGTTCTGGTACCTGAAATGAAATCATAGAACAGATTCGTACGAATTGTACGAGAATCGTATCAAAACGCGGAAGAACAAAGAAAAACGAAAACAAGCAATGTGCTTTGCATCTGCAAGAGACACAAAGTTCACATGGATATATGCACTAATTCAGAGGTTTAATTTCCACTGGCTATCCTGTCTTGACTCACCAAATAGCATTTTGTGGGCATAAAAGGCAAGGGCGACCGCAGCGAGTGAAGGCAATATTACCCTTTTCTGTAGCTTGTCCCTGCAGGTTCGAACAAAACCGTAACAAGAATAAATAACAGCACAGATCGATGCATAGGTATCCAGAACAATGCATTGTTTTGCTTACCATGCTATCTCTTCGTCTGCTTGTTTCAGCAGAAATTGAACGCCTTCACGTGTTTTACGCAAGAGCCGGTATTGCTCATCCAATTTCGTCATAATGCTAGTGCCCCTCTGTTGGGTTGGCAATCTTTCAGGATGTGCTGTCCGTGCCCCGCCGAGATCTTTCAGGATCTCGATTTAGCTTAATTTCAGATGTTCCCATGGTGTTTGTCTGGTAAAACTTGGTAGTCTGGCTTGTAAAAGACTACGTTAGTTAGCTCCTTTGCTTGCCTGTAATAAGTAGAACCTGGAGTTGTGAGCCAGCTGCTCCTTGCTCCTGGGTGCGGAATTGTAAGACTATGTGGTGGTGGTTTCATTTTAATGGAGCCGGGGCGGAGCCCTTTATTTCTAAAAAAAAAAAATGGCATTATTATTCTCCTGGACAGACAATATTCATATAATTCTGTTCTCAGCTGTAATCAATCGTCTCCTGAATTTACTACCAAGCAGCTGGGTATCTCTGCTCATGGGCTCATCACATCATATCAAACGTATGACTAGTTTGTTATGGTACACCTTTTACACAAATTTTGTGGTCCACAATACTACAATATGTAGCCCATACTACAATATGTAGCCCTAAGATAGTTAGGGAATTATTAAGATATATACTCCTTATTTGAGAATCGGAGGTAGTAGTAATATTTTAAGGGCTAAGAGTAGGATAGTAGTCATGTAGGAGTACTGTTATTGCGATAGTACTGTCAACTGAATTATCAATTTGGCAGATCAACGAAACCATAGAACGGAAGGAGGGCGATTTACCTTGGTGGGTTGGATCTTTCCAGCAAAATGAGAGAAGGAACGCCGGAGCACGCGAGCGGCGGATCGGAGCGCCAAAGAAGCCATCTCGACCTGAGCAGGAGGGTCACGGCCGTCGCCGGAGACCAAGAGTGACCTTGGGCGGCGCGCTCGATGGTCTGGAGCTTGGGCTGGTTTAGTTTCGTCGGTACGCACGGGCTAGGAATATACTATGGCCGACATGGTTTGTGTTGGCTTTCACCCGTCACCGAGTCTGAATCCACACAACTCTTTGCGAGCGCTATGGTCGTCTAGCAGGCAGTCTCGTCCGCCTGGCCGGCCCATTCATCTTTTTCTTTCTCCTGTTTCATATTCCTTTATTTTCTGCTTGCGTTTCTTATTTTCGTTTTTTCTTTTCTTTCCGTTTTGTTTATTTTTATCTTTCATTTCTATTTTCATTAATTTTAGTTTCATTCTTTATTATTTAATTTTTGTTAATACAAGAGAATATAATTATGAACCAATGAACATTTTTACCGGTGATTTTTTTACGAAACTGAAAACTTTTATTATTATTTATTTAAGCTATGTGAACATTTTTTCACCCCGTGAACCGTCCGTGAACATTTGTTTGAGCATAGTGAACAATATTTTAGACACATTAACTTTTAAACCCTACGAATATTTTTTGATATGTGAACAATTTTTTTAAACACGTGAACTTTTTAACCCAACGAACGTTTTATGATCCGTGAACATTTTTTTGAACAGTCCGAACATTAAAACATGTGCACTTTTTAATTCCATGAACACGTTTATTCGTGAATATTTTTGAATTATGTGAACTTTTTAAAAAACATGTATATGTACGAAAACAATTTCAGAGTTAAAAAAGTTCACCCTTAAAAGGCGTTTCACCTGTAATAAATGTTTGTGCAGTTTTAAAAACACTCAAGTTTTTGAAATGGTCGGGTTCTTCATTTTGAAAATGTTCACACATCTACAAAAATATCCAAGTTGCGTTATTTTTCACAAATAGAAAAATCTTCATGTGTTCAAACAAGTATAGGGAGCAGATTGATTGGTTTTGGTACCTGAAATAAAATCATAGAGCAGATTTGTACGAACATACAACAATACGAAGTACGCAAAATTGTACAAGAATCGTATCAAAACACGGAAGAACAAGAAACACGAAAGCGACAGGAAATGTGTTTACATTTGCATGAGAACGAACCATTGCGCAAAGGGCTTTTTCCGTAACAGGCCTTCTAGTGGGACTGAATCATGCAGACGAGTCGGATGATTTAACTCACTTGAAGCGATACATAGAGGGACCCCCGAAACACGGTCCCTGAAAATTGGAGACCTTGTTAGCTCGCATGGACTATGCTTTTGTCCTAGCTAAGATACAGGCCATGGTAACATAGGAAATAATTACAATTCAGGCCGCAATATTACAATGAGGTAACAAAACCTTTCATGCAACAGGTGTTCATTTCAAAGATAGACGTGTATTAAACAAAGGAATGTATCCCACCAACCCAAACTATTCTACACACTCCTTATCCTCATCATATACTACGCCATCTCAAACACGAGCAACGGGGCAAGTTCATCATGTTGTGCATCCACAAACTGGACTCTGATGTCACAACTTTCATTAAACATTTCAGTGTAAAGAATGTAAACCATCGGCTAATCTGCACCGGAAAACAATGTGAGTGAACCCGTAGGAATTAGATGCATATGGAAAAACAGCTAGAGGGCTTGAGGTAAACATAGATGTGCTAAACCCACTATGTTCTATTGATAATAGGTGGTTACATAAATACACAGAGAAGATAACCTAATGGGCGGCCTATGATAGTAGCAGACGTCTGCGTCGTAGCGTCTTACGAGGTCCCAGTATGTTCCATAGACTAGGAGGCATGATTTGCGGTACATGTACACATGGTTCAATAGCATGTTGCGTCTATTAAGAAATATCGAATTGTTACCCTTTCGTGAATTTATCCATGAATTGCGAATTGGAGGAACATGAAGGACTCAGCCCTCGCCAGGCGCCACATGGTCACGAACAAAGTGTAGATCGATCTCAGCATATTGGTCCTTTGGTGCTACACATGAAAGATAAGTACATATATAGTGCTAACATTATTGCAATAGACCACAGTAGCCCGAGGTGCCGGTTGGTGTAGTTCAGTTAGCAGCTACCAAAGCCAACATGATTCGGCTACACAATTGGACACCGTCCTATATTCCGCTTCCACGCTAGAGGTGACATCTTAGGTTGTTATTAAGATACCCAAGACACCAAATTGTTGCCTAGGAACACTCAGAAACCAAAAAGTGGACATGTGTGTATCGAAGTAGCTGGCCCAGCCGGCATTAGACTTTCCGGTCGAACTGGATGGTGCCTTGATGTATCGCATGATCCATTTGGAAGTTGAAAGGGTATCGCGAGGAGCGTGCATTAATAAGCAAAATTGTTGAATGCCGTTTTCGGAGATATCGGGGCAAGTGAGAGCATGGAACACCACAATGGAGATGATGCTTATTTCGGTGGACAGGGATGCTCACGGAGCTACCCACATGACCACTTTACGAGGAACCGGGTTATGCCGGGTAGGCCTAGAGCAGGCGGCCGGTGATTCGGTGAAGGACGAGCAAATCAGTCTTGGAAGTGTGTGCCCGCTGAGGAGCACGGTGAAGGACATAGTCGCCCATCATTTGTGTTCCGTCCTCGAGCAGAGAGGTCTACTGATAGAACCCCATCCTGAGCTGCCCATGCACGCCGAGCTTACTTCCACTGAGCAGCACGGAGGCCATAATGGCACTGCAACGCTTAGTCTGCTCTTGCTCGTCCCATGGTAGTACAAATGGTAGCAGGGAGGCCATAATATTGCCTTCTGCTAAGCACGCTACCGCATATATTGCACCCGCAAAGGTCATCCATTACACTAAACCTTGGAGGCTATCATGCATGTTCGAGTTATAATTGATCCAAAAAATTATTCGGACTATCCTAATTAAGTTTGTGTTGATTAGTAGTTGCAATAGATATACAGTACTTGCGCACATGAGTTATACATGTTTTGATAACATAGTGATACGTAAAGAACTAGAGGCTTGGATAAATTCGATATCCTTGAACCACAAAGCTTGGATAAACTGCGTATGCACGTGGGTGTTTGTGCTTTTTTTGGGACTATTTAGAACTGTAGTAACGATCTTGTGTTAGTGATGCTCATTTTTGCAGGTTATTCACTGTGCTACCTATTGGATCCATATGTGGTCCTTCCTCCTAACCGCCACAACAACAGATTCTTATGGATATCGGATGCATTAGGTTGATGACGGCTGTTAGAGCTATATTCAACCAAGGTAGTTGGCAGCATGCTAGAAGACTCCAATACGTGTACTCTTAAACTTTTGTCCGTTTTTGGCTGCTTGATCCATGTTGTCATTTTGTTCGATCCTTGAATTGTAAACTATGATGTTGATACGTTGATACTTTTATTTTATAATATAAAAGGTTATGTGTCATCATGATGCAGAGGCCGGGACTATGCTCCATTTCGGAAAAAAGGGAACATGTGACAATGAGCCAAAGTGATTTCAACATAGATAGGCCCATAACTTGGCGGTTGGAAAAAAATGTTTTCCTGTTATAGTGAGTATTTGTCTTGTAATAGTTCCAAGAGATCGCCTTTCCATAGCGACATGGAAAGGTGAGGCTAAGTAGTTATCCTATTTTGTTTCTGTGTGTTATTTTAATAAATTTTTTTTTGTTTGTAATGTACCTTTAACAGAAATAAAAGACTGTTATTGCAAATAAATTGCAAGTGTATTCTGATACACGGGTCACAATATATATATTGCCAAATAGCTAATTGTGCATGCGGACGTGTTATATATGACGGGAGAAGATTGGTGCATGTATTCATGATTTGATGGTATGCAATTAAGGACGAGCAAACAGAGGTAGCAGAGCATTCAATTGCCCGTCTGTTGCAAGTGAAACTGAGGTATACGTATAGACACCAATAGAGCCACTACAGTTCACATGACACTTTAAGCTTGGAAGGTCACTTCAACCAAAAGGATTAGCACCACACGATTGCTTGTTGGAGCTAATCAATCGAGGGTATCATAGGCATGAGAAACATCCAGAATTCAGTAATGATTCTTGTTTTGGAGCACATCTCCATCAGGGTGTTTTTCACCTCCTACGCTTGAAGAATCACGACTTATCATGAATGGCTCGGCATTAGGACAGGAGATAGAGCGACAAACAAATCATGGATGCCTCGGCAGGAGATGCAACGGGAAAGAACATTAAACCGAGGTCGCCTGCGTCGTGCGGACTTGACCTCGAGAGCTTGGAACCATCATTGGCCGATGCTTCACACTATGTTCTAGTTCATGCGGCGCCACATATGGTTTCTCTACGACTCCTAGGCAGTTGTGTGTGGGTGAGTGCGAGGAACCTCGCTGCTGTGGGCGGGCTCCTTATGCCGGAGTTTTCGTGGCTAAGGAAGGGTGGGATAGACAGTGTGGTTTTACTACCACGGTCAGTGGCGAAGGACAAAAAATGTGATCGCGGACTCCATAAGCGAAGAAAAAAAATTGATGCAACTAAACTAAAATCGTTCTATATCAAGGTTTAGGTAAACGACGGTAAATTGGGTACCGCCCGCTAATCGCAAATACCGACACCCTCAGTAAACATGCATACAGCAAAATGAACCGAGATTTATAGAAAATATTGATTTAAACACTCAAATCTAGATAAATAGTTTGTATCATTGCAACAAAAATGGATCGAACATTAAATCTATGTATTAATTGAAAGAAAGGGGCTTTGGACTTTAACCCAGATTTAATACTTAGTGACAACGAGCTAATAACACTGTGTTACAACAAAACTCTTGCAGGGACGCGCACAAGTCGCAATTCCTCCAATCGACCTGATTCCCGTGCGTACGTTTTTTTTTTTTTGAGTTAAACACACTTTATTAAGCAAACAAGCCGCCTAATTATAAACCTTCCAGTCCCTTTCGACCCTGGTAAGGAAAAGAGCACGTCAGAAACTTGCTGCTGAGAGTTCACAGAAACATTACACCGTCGCATAGGAATACAAAAGGTATATGGCGTGTCACCAAGCCAAATATGACGACCTACACTAAGCGACGTCGAGCTCCTCGCGATACCATGGGCCTCTTAAATTCATGTCTCTTTTCTCGTGGATATCTTCACCGCCGAGAAAATCCTTTCACTTGCCTTGATCTCGTGCAAAACCGTGCTGAACTTTCCAAGATTGATGGAACTCAATCCATGGATGACCTCCAGGCAATCCGAAGCAACCTGAAC